>JAZHYW010004990.1:0-165921 GCA_037355805.1 Ixodes ricinus
ATGCCTGATTCACATGGTGCGAATTTGCCTGCGAGTTCGCAACTACGACGCCGTTCTTGCGACACAACGCAGTTGCTGTGCGAATTTGACAAATTCGCGATTCCGTATTTTGCCAAACTTTCCTTGCGACGCCGTTTTTGCGAAGGGACGGACAACCAATAAAACGCGGCTCGTGAAAGACGCCACGGTGGTCATGGAAACGTGGGAATGAAAAATGCGAAAAAGGCGTAATCTACGTCGTCGTCTTCAAATTTCGCTGCGGGGTAGGGCGGCGGATGTGCTCTTCATGACTGAATGTTTTTCGCCGGGGGATGTAAGTTTGAGTTCGGCATTGAAACGAATTGGCGTTTGCGTACCACGCGAGGGTTGTGGTTGATTCCTTCGTAAAAATGCCGGCGACAATAATTGAGGCTTGTGTTCGATCACTTTGCGTATGTTACTCATTGCATAGTAGAAAGATCCTTTCTTCAAATCTGTTTGGAGATGAGACGAAGGCCTGTCTAGAAACCGAGAAACGATGAACTGCATTTTGTAATTAAAGCTATTTGATAAAAATTGAGTTTCACATTTTTATGGAGTGCCAACAACTATTGATATGTAAACGCGCGAGACGCGAGCCAAGCGAATGCTAGATAAATCAACTCGGCGCCTTGATGGCTCCTTCCAGTGCTGCGCAGCCATTTTCTTCCGAGGTCCTCATGGGGCACGCGTGGAGTACATTGGCCCAACTGCCCTGCTTCTGTTGTATATGGTATGAAAACACATCATCATCATCATTTATTATTCCTTGAGGGCCCGGTTTGCGTTCCATGGATTCACCAGCGACCGTTGCATGCTTTCATGCGAGATTTCGTGAGAGCGCTCGTGGTGTGCACGCGCGTTCTCTGCCCAAAACAGCAGTGTAAATTTACTATTTTTCGTCGAAATAGCCTCCGTAAAAACAATTCTGCTCCCAGCTGAGTGCTGCTACCCCCTCCTCCGTTCATTTTGGGATGATACGAATATGATAAATGCCTGTGCATTTCTCATACAAATCCTGTGACAATTAGTTTTCGTGCATATTTTGTCATTATTTCACCAACTTGATTGTTTTGGCTTTCTTTTACATCTGGCAACCTTTTTTTTGTCTATGCCGTTTCCTTTATCTTTATTTTTGTCATGTTCGCAATCGCTAATATTGTTGTCAAAAAAGAAAGCTAAACGTTTACGTAAGCTTGTTCATGCTGACCTAGACTGAGGAAGTACATAATGTGTTTGGCACGTTCATACACACACACGATCTGTGTGTGGTCCAGCGTCGGTCCAGCGTGGCATTCATTTGATAAAAATCGGCTGATAAAACGCATTCTATGTTAAGTAAAGATACGCTTGGGCATCATAGGCCTAACTAAAACAAGAAAATATCACCTCCTTCTGGGGGATCAGCCGGTACGCTGTCGATTTACTTTGGGCAATACCTGCCACAAAAAGTATCCGCCAGTTTGTCCATAAAAGAGGCAAAAACCACAACCCATATTATACAAAAATGTTTGACTGATTTACAGGCAACAGGTTCAGTGTGAAAATGAACTAGAGAGGTGACATTAGGCAGGGGTGATCCACGAAGCAATTTTTTAATACTCTCTTCAAATGATAACAACTAACAAAACGAAAAAGTTGCAATTACAAAACAAAAAAAATCAAGTACTGGCTCACCTTCCTGGCGGACATCAGATAAGAATAAAGAGGAACATAACACGTTGCTGGAGTCTTGGGGTGCACTGGCGCAAAAAGGCAAATATCTGCGTTTTGCGCCGGTGCTGCAAGGCCGCCCACTCAACTACGCACGCCGCCGACAATCCGAGCACCACGTATCAATGGCTTAGCGAATTCGACCCCTACGTGACCCGGAAGCTAGAACGCCATGCACGATGAGAAGGAAACTCACTGTGCCTTCTGTAATAGTTTCGCCATAACCACATAACGCCCTACTGCCCACCCACACTGCAGAGAGGACGAATGCTAAGTTTCTTCGGCGTCATAAACACACTCTCTCTCAACACTACACTATCCTTCCAGCACGTTGCCGATCTCCCTGAACCCCCTAAATGCGCATACTTCGGAGACTACCCAAATAACTCTCATACACCCAAGTTAGGGACTGCGCGTCAGTTCAGGATCTTGCAGAGCGTGCACTGAAAACACCCGCCCCACTTATCCAACCAAGGAGCTGGGAGGATTGAGTCACTAATCCAAGGGCGGCAGAGTATAAATTATGGCCACTCCTAGTTAAGCACATTAAGAACGTACATGGACAAGGAAAACCCCTAATTTCATCTCTCTCCGGTAGCACCGGTCTTGGTACAATACAGATGTTTCACTTTCTCTGTTCAAAGTAGTGGGCCTGACACGCAGGCCGTCTCACACAACAGCGTCCGTCCAAACGTAGCTAACCCACAGCGGCACAGTATTGTCCTAATGATGGCCTCAGCTCCCGGTTCCAACGGAAATAGGCCAGACGTTCCTCACACACAAAAACTTGAAAACTTTGGGATTTTTCACAATAACCCTGACACTGTTTAGGATTTCAGGCCAGCGCGTTTTCTTTGCCATGACACTGCACCTTCCTTTACAAAGTACCTGCAGTACAGGTCTCTGACGGCAGTGGCCACTGTGTTGCGTTTTCGGGCAGATTGGTTTAGGTGCCGCGGTCTCAGCCTCGGCAGGTGGAACAACGCCTTCTTCTGCTGTGAGGCCTTCTTGCGCCACTGGTTATCAATAATGTTGCCGAAGTGGTCGACTTCATCAGCATAGGCCTCTGGCATGTACAACTTGTTGTCTCGTAGGTAGTTGTGCCGTACACAAGCTGCGAGGACGACTCCAGTGGCGTATAGGCTGGGAGGAGGCCGATTGGCCTGCGGAGGGTGCGGAATCCAGTAGCCAAAATTCCAAATGCGTTCTCCACGCGTCTCCTGGAAGCGTGACAAAGACAACACTGTATTTTTGTAATTTTAATGCAAGTGCGACAATTCTAAAGGTTACCTCGCTCTACACAGTCGATAGTAGAATATAACAAGATTATCCCTGAGGTATCTGCCAGGATAGGTCCTCAGTTTAAATGCCTCGTCTCCAACAAAGACGGACGGGGCGATAATAAGGGAAGCTGGCAGCTGATTTGGTGGTGGGTGACAAATTCAGGGCACCTTGACTGAAGGCGGCATTAAACGCGGTATTTACTGGACGCCATATTGGCGGGCATTGTTTGCAACGCGAGCTCAAAAAGGACTACTACGTATTGCTCGCAAAGATGAGCAATCTTGACGGTGTGAAATGTACGTTGCAGATGCGTTGTGCAAACTCACTCCCAGCCCGTGTTCAACAGCAACCGGCTCCAGTTATGGCCGCCAGTGATTATGACCTCTATACGAAGCGTTTGATCATTACGAGACGCCAGCGAGTCTTTCACGGCATATGAGCGCCATTAAGGATACGGAAGGTTTTGGATGAGCTGCGTTTTTATTGGTTGTCTTTCCGTGCCGTAGGAGCGTCGCTGGTGACGTCACGAAAGATGTTTGACATTTGACGCAGCTCCGATTATTTCATAATTGCACTGAACCTGCCTGTTTTCTGCAACAGCATCGTCGCAACTGCGAAATCGCAACTAAATTCACACCATGTGAAACCGTCGTCTTTTCTGCAAGTTGCCAAGAACGATATAATATGTTTTTGTTTACCTTCATGTATTTTGGGCGAAGCACCTTTCCTATATACTGACATGTCTCATGCACGATGGATGCCACTGTTGACACGCCAACCTTGAATTGCTGTGCAAGGTCCTGCATTGACGTTTTTGGTGACAGATACCTGAATGAAAACAAAACATTGCGGTGTATATGAATGTCTGGAAGTCGAGAAACTAGTAATGAGTTCTCCCTATAAACCAGTTTAATTGCACCTCGTATCCACTCTAAACGTTGCGGTTTAAAAAGAAGGCCATTCTACCTGAAAGTGATAGCAAGCTGCGCCTGCAACGAAATGGGCTCTCTGACGACATACTGCATCGTGAGCTTTCTTTCCAGGAGAGCGTAGAGTCTTTCAGAAGTGCTGGGCATCATCCGGTAATATCTTAGAAACTGCTCCGGGTCCTTATGAAGCATAAAGAGGGTCTGCAGAAAAAACGTGTTCCAGAAACCTGCTCGTAGAAAAACACAAGTCGACTTAACGATGAGTAAAACTCTGATTCTGTGGCTCTGTTTTGCCAGCACGGCCGGAACCACCAATCGCCGCGGGTTTCCATCTTGGAGCAGCAGTTTTTTCTCCTGTAGAACGTTGGTAGAACTAGGTATTTTTTTACAGAGCAGCCTGCACTCGTCATCATCTAGAGTAGCGGCCATCATGCCCTATAAAAGGCAAGGCGCGCTGCTGCTTGCACTCTTTCAATATAGAACATCGTCCACGCGACAAAGCCACCGGGAAAAGTGTTCGTCTTGCGCGACATGCCACGTAACTCAACAACAAGCTTGCTCAAGCAGTCATGAGCTGCGTTTGTCCCGGTGTCCTTGTCGTATTCGTCGTATTTGTTGTTTTCGTCGTTTTCGTTGCTGCGAACGCAGCCGGTGCAAATGTCTGAATCAGCCCTAAATAGAAGCATAGCGCGTACTTTTTGCCAGAAGGTAATATATAAATCAAATGTTCTTTTTATAATTTTGTCAGATATGGAAGATAGTTACCTCAAACGAAATCAACAATTCCAACCATGTGCTTCGCAAATGCGGAAAATCGCATGTGTTCTCAATCAATGTGAAAGGGAACGCGAAATTTCGCATGTGCGGTTCATCGCTCCACCGATTTCGCAGAAGAAACTCGCACCATGATGCGTCAGCTGGTTAGGCTAACGTACTTTGGTACCGCAGATGTACCAAAGTGAAAAGGCAGAAATATTTCGAAGGAAAAAAGAGTAAGAAATAGTCTATATATTTTCGATGTTTGTACCGAAAAGCAGGGCTTTTGGTCTCCTGCACCTCTCTCTTTTGGCCCACTAAACGATATGCGATTACTACGATCCCAACCTAAAGTTATTCATCCAGCCGATAAATTCATTTCGTGACCACATTACTACAAGAAAGCTACCTTACCCCACTGCAGCCAGATATCGCAACGAAGGGACCACATTTTATAAGGAAAAGAAGTAACGGTTGCAGGTGCGTGCTTTTAAGAACTACATTTGTTTTCTAAAATGATACAGGATTCGGGCAAACTGCCAAATCCTCTGCTTACCATTGTGCCTCGGGCTATGCTTTATTTCGCATTAACCTTGTAGTTTATGTCAAACCGCTTTGTGTTAGAACAACAGCCTGTCAAATGTTATGGTAGGTGTGTATTGAATGTTTCAAAGTGTTTTATATCGGTGTGGTTGTTATATACGTGAATTTCCCAAAACTATTTCTACTATTCACCTTGCAGATGTCTTCTCCCATATTGCGGAAAATCCGGGGTCCAGACTGCTCATACACCATACAAAAGACAGTCTGCACAAACACGAGTCACCGCAACGTCCATGGTTCGGAATGCTGCGTGCACAAGCTTCTCCTTGAGCTCATTCGCATGCGGCATGCGAAGCACGAGTCTCGCGGTGACTCGCGATTCGAATCTGTTTGCAGAGACTGTCTTTTGTATGGTGTATAAGCAGTGTGACCCCTGCTTAATATGTGGCACTGAGGAGTATTCGAATGAATAAAAAAATACAGGTAACTATAGTCTTTTTTTTTTCTTTCTTTTCTCCCACTACTGTGGAACGTGCATTTAGCGGCTCGAGTTCGACTCCCGCTCTTCCCGTCCGTCCTCACAGTGCGTATAGTGGTCCAATATCCCCGCCTGTCACGCGGAGACCGGGGTTCGATTCCCCGGCAGGGCTCTCTTTTACGCTCGCTATACGGGGTATTCACTGGACGCCATATTTGAGGTCACTGTTTAGAGCGCATGCTCGGAACGAGCTCACACTAATAGGCTACCAGGACCGGTAATCTTGATCGTGTGCGGTACGTTGCAGAAACTGCTGAAGCTCGCTGTCTTTACGCGCTCAGAAGTCGCGCACACTGCTATGGCCGCCAGTGAATACTCCCTATATTCGCAAGTGCGCTCCACAAACGCTTTATTTTGATTACTTACAGGTGCGGCGGCGGCGTGTACTTACGTTCCCAACATTCTCTCTGATGTTTGGGTAATTTAACGAAAAAGTCTATTGACGGTACGGGCAAGTTATGTAGCCCTCGATATTACCACTAGGCGAGATTGTCACGCGCTGACGCCACCAAGCGGCAAGGCTCTGCAACTACGGTACCCTTGACCACAAACTACTGTATTCCTGACCCCCAAAGAGAAGAGTGCCAGCGCGCACATTGTAGAACATGGCCGCGGCAGCAGCGTTTCGTCACGATATGACTTCGCAATGCTGCATAAAGGCTTTTTTGTTTCCTAGTGGTATCCGCATAGCAATCAAAGGCGTGCACAGCGGCGGCCTTATCTGGTCCTGACCTGCTCTCCCCGCGGACCTTGCGGTCGCAGGATCGAGTCGCATGACAGATTCATCACTAGAGGAGCCGACTGCCAGCCCAGTGGGATATTTATGCGTGATCCGAGAGCGTGCCTTATTTCGACTATGGCACAAGAGCAGCCGGAGCTAAAAAACGCTCCTTGCAGCTTCCGTGCCCGAGAAACGCGCTCGTTCGATCACAGCAAACATGAGAGGCGATGCACCCTGCTACGTGCTACTGCTGCCCCCGCAGCCTGCTGGCGCCACGCTAAGCAGTAGGTGTTCCCGAGAAACGGATGTTTCCGCGTGCGAATAGCTGAGTCATCAGCGTGTTCGACTCCCACGCCGCTAGCTGGGGTTTGATCCCCACCAGCGCTTTTTCTTGTTTATCTTTCTTATTGTTTGCATGACTGGATTGTTCCAGATGACTGGAGAGCCTGCTTTGTTCGAGCACGGGGATACTTCTAGATACCCACGGGCTTGCAAAAGCAGCTTCGCATGGCAGCTTGAGGCAGTCGTCCTTCCGTCGCCGTTAAAGTATATGTTACCTTATGTTCCTCGGCACAATTTCGCCGCATCAAACGTTAATTTTAAGTTTTAGTAATCAAGTTTACATTGTTTATTAGTTGCAATATCACCACACGCGCGCCATGTGGACCGGGCTCTAAACAGATTGTGAACCGCGCTTGGGTCACAGAAAAGCCTTTACCGAGCGTCCCCAACGTCAAAGCGACGCACTTCATCGGCGACAGCGTCTTCCATAGGGAGCCATTCTGGTGGGCGAGGCCATAGATTACAGTAGGTCGTGCCCATGACCGCGCTTCGCAGTGTTCTAGAGGAGGTAGAGTGCAAGCGCTGGTGGCAAGAGTGGCGCCCGCGCATGTACGATGGGCCGCGTTAAAACGGTAAACGTAGATGGCAGTGAGTGATGCTGGAGCCCCGAGCCCTATAGACAATTTGTGGCAGATGGCAGCGTGTGCGATGAGAAGAAGAAGACGAAGCTGAGGCGGTGCGCTTCTCCCGAACGTAGCACCGTATCACTTTTTCTTTCTGGTGTAGTGATGTGGAGTCTTCACCGTTCCGTTGCCGTCTTGGTCATAAATGCAAGGAAAAAGACGGACACACTTTGCTTTGCGCCGGGACGCAAGTCGGGCTACCCGGCTCAACAAGGGCACCCGGAGGACAAGCGATCGCATCGCCGGACGCGTTCCACGCGCCAAGGAGGAGTGCGCGAAGACTGCAATGCAGAGAAAAATCTTAATCGAGAAGGGTAAACACACCGCCAAGACATCAGCGGTGTGCGAGAGACATTTCTGGGCAGCGCCTTATCCTTCGGGACTATGTGTACATCCTCAATGGCGAAGGGTTAGGATTCTATGCCGCAATATATTATGACTATTTTGTAGTCTTTTCGCGTCGTATTTTGCTGGATATCTGTCATGTGCCTGCTGTGTATGTCAATGAAGTGTTACCACTTTTGAGAAGTCATAAAACAGTGAGTTTAGAATAAATTTCTTTTTTTTCATATTAGGGTTGTTGAAGTTTGTGTTGATATTGTATTTTAATACTTCATGTACTCCCAATCGAGGTATTTTTCTTCATAGGCTGCCTTCCACAAAAACATTTTGCTATATGTTCGCCAGTTGCAGTGGCACCTTGGCCGCTCCCAAACGCGCTCGGCCTTGAACCTTACACAACGCTGGTCCCCGCATCAGTAACACCATGACAAAAAACAGTACAGTAGTTTATTGTTCCTCCATCATTAAAAAGTGAGATTTATTCAGATTTATTAGTCTATGTTTCCTTGTTATATCAGTATCGCGTGGTTTCTTGGAAGCTATTTAGCGTGCAGCCCAAGCGATAGCGTTGCTGGAACAACCTGTCAGTACTGGGAAGGGAGGGGGAAGTCGATATTAATCAAACGATCTCCATCAAAAACACGCGAATAATAAAGTAGAGGATAGCACACACTTAGAGTGCATAGTGCAAAGGAAAACCTACAATTTTTCACATTAGCAAATGTTCTGCGTCGCGACAAGCTCCAGTCGAACCACAGTATAGTACACGCCGAGCAGCGCCGACGACCAGGCTGACGGGGGCGCGTTCCTAGGGCTCAGAACAGCAGCGCCACGGTGTCGTCTACGCACAAAATCTTCACGCGGCGGCCGCCGCTCTTGCCACTACAACTCTCTAGAACACTGTAACCGTGCCTGAACTATTGATCTCACGAGCGCGATACGCATTGCGCCTCTCGCTGGCCGACTTGAAGCGAAGGCCTTTATGCTAGTCTCTAGATATTTTCTCCTCAGAAAGCGGAAGTGTGAAACTCTCAACAATGATTGAAGGCATACATACTAGTCAAAACCAAGTACCTCTTTTCAACTCATTGTTGCGTATATTATTTATAAAAAATATGTGAAGTTGTATGGCATATGTCCTGAATGAAGAGCGGCGGGGTAAATTTCACTTCTTGCCTGAAGTAAAATAAATGTTTTTGTTTTACTGGAAGACATCGTGGCTTGTTGGTCCAGAGGTGTGATTCTCGCTTAGGTGCGAGAGGTCCCAGGCTCAACTCCCGGCCAAGCCCAATTTTTATTTCAGTGATATTGTTTTACATCTGATTGCACGACAATTAATCAATGGGAGACATGCTTGCCTGACCTGAACCCTACAGATAAACGCCATGTTCATAGGATATGTGCTCGTTTCGCTCGCCCCTCTACTCTCGTAGCTCATCTGAGTCTTCTGTGTGTCGCGAAATGACGAATCGTAGCGATATAATAGGAGGTCTTCTGGTAGTTTCCGACAGGCTTCACGTTTCGGGCGGATCGAAGTAACTATCGTTTCGCAAGTCTGCCTCTTAACCTTGGCCATGGGGGAGACTTACGGCGGTGTAGCCTCCAGCTCTGGAATCTCGGGGTCCTGTGTTCAATTCTTTTTAAGGATTTCGGATAATTTTATTTCTCTCGGTTTATCTCGATTTCATCCTCAGTAATGCATTCTTTGGTTCTTCCTGAAATCCGTGTTACACCTTTCGTGACGGGTTTTGCGAAGCGTTCTGTCAATTCGCTTGGGTATCCAGGAGGTATTTTTAAGCTGAACGCACTAAATACACCAAACTAAACTATACTCAAAGTTTATTGTTTCCAGCCAGCTAACTACATAATATTTCTATATTAAAATAGCTATGAAAAAATATCAAATCATGCTAATGCCGAAGCCAACATCCAAATTTGTCTTGCGCTTTTCAGTCGTGTGACGTCACACGTTGCATAACCTGCAAGTCATGGAGGCAATCTAAAAAGCAATAAAACATAGCGTATATTTTTTATCTTTTTTGTGCTGGCGTGAGCTTTTTTAACGTTCATTTGACACCCTTAAACATTTTGTAATCGGTCGCGAACATAGGCTGCATCTGCCCCAAAATTACATCTGTCGTCACATTTTCAGTGGGTATGGGTCCAGTAGCGCCTCTCTATTAAAAGAAAAAAAAGGTGCAAACAAAATATAAAAATTTGATGAATTAGAAAAAATATGTTACTTGCTTTATTACTAGTCCAACCGTGCCTATCAATCTGTTTAACCAGTGTTGCATATCAGTGACTATCTAAATGACGTCTTTTAATTTATTGAATGGCAGATACAGGACACTCGCTATTATGCACGTTCTACGTTTTCAATATCGATAAGCGCTTCTCCCAACATCGGCTGGCAGCAATTCGGACGCATTAAACCCCGAAAATTCATCGTTCCTGTTCTGCTGCGGTCTCGCTAGCCCTGCTGGCCTGCCGCCGCCGCTCCGATGCCCTGCCGTTGCCTCGTCATCTCCGTCCTTATCTGACCTCATGCCAGTACCTTCACGCCTGCCGGAACCCTATCTTCCCATCGACATCGGCGTGGCGCTGCGATCAGTGACGTCACCTTCGGCGGGAGCTATAAACACCGGCCTACAGCACTTCCAGTTCATTGGGCATGGCGAAGTGAAACCAACCACGATGCTGACCGAATCCGTCCTTTTCGCTGTTCAGGTTCGTTACGCATATTGCTCAGTAAGATCTAGCAATAGGTTTCTTGTTATTTTGCCATGCCCAGGCACTTGTATGTGTATCATGTATGATTGCTTTCTTGTTTGTCGGCTCCTGCTTTGTGGGGACGTTGAATCAAACCCTGGCCCCGACAGTGATTGCATGTTAGATAACATTCTCAAAGGACAAGCTAAGATCCTTAATGGTATTGACGACTTGAAGTCACAGCTAGTTGCTTCCGATGCAGTAATAGCCTCCCTTCGTACTAAAGTAACTGAGCTGGAAAGACTCCTGCAACTCATGAGCTCTTCTACATCCAAAATAGATGGTCTCGACAGCACGTTAAGTTTGCTCCAGTCTAACACAGCACAACAAACTGAAAAACTTGTTGATCTTGAGGACCGTAGTCGTCGCTCTAATTTAGTGATTTACGGATTACCAGAGCCAAATAATGAAACTGACCTTCAGCTTAAAGATCACGTAGTCGGGGAACTGTTTGAGAAGAAACTTGATGTGAAATGTTGTTCAATTGGTAGAATTCACCGACTCGGTCGAAAGAAAGCTAATCGTCCGGTCATTTTGTACCTCCAAGATTATAACGAAAAGCAGGCTATACTGAAGAACGCTAAAAAACTAAAAGGCACGCACATTTTTATTGAAAATGACTATTCACGTTGCACACTTCGAAAGCGTAAGCTGCTGTGGGAGAGTGCCAGGAGTGATAAAGCTAATGGAAGGCGTGTCTTTATGGTTAACGATAAACTTCGCATTGATGACGACACGTTTATATGGGATGACAGCAAGAACGCACGGATTAAAATTTCATCTACGCACCACCAACCTGAAAGCACGTGACATCACCGGCACTCTTCACCACAGTACTTGCGCCTTCTAAACATTAATGCCAGAAGCATAATAAACAAAACTGCGGAGCTTGAAAGTGTAATGCTTTGTCACGATCCTCACGTGACAGTATTAACTGAGACGTGGCTAAGCGATGAAATCGATGACCGTGATATAGTTGCTGGTTCATACAGTATATACCGAAGAGATAGACCCTCCCGTGGTGGCGGTGTAGCCGTCATTTTAAAAAGCAGCCTATCTGCTGTAGTGCTAGATCAAATAACTGATCATGAAAGCCTGTGTCTTCGTGTTACTTACGGGAAGGAGTCATTCATCTTGATCGCTGTATATCGCTCACCCTCATCAAGCAATGAATACCTGGCTAGGCTTTATGATTATATACTCAAGTATTCCAAGAGCTGCATGCTATTGGTTGGTGATTTTAATTTACCTAACGTTGATTGGCATAATTTATCATCCTCCTCACCCTCTGACCAGACCATTTTCGACATTGCGTTTGCCTGTGACCTTTCTCAAGCAGTTAATGTACCCACACGCGTCCAGGGTGATTCATCGTCCATTTTAGATCTTGTCCTTTATAGTAGGTCTCTGTCTGAGGTACAGGTATCAGTGGAGGATGGTTTGTCCGACCATAAGCTTGTTTCTTTCTCCTGCCTCATGGGCAGCTCGGACGGTTTTGTGGCCCAGAAGCGCAAAACTTTTAAAGACTTTTCTAGGGCGAATGACGAATCTGTTCTGGATTACCTTGAGTTATCCTTAGATACATTTTCTGGAAACGACGTTAATTATTTGTGGAATAAATTTAAATCTATCTGTCATTTTTGCCTTCGAAACTTTATTCCTAATAAAAGTAAATATGTGCGCCGCAAAAACCCCTGGATGACACGCGAAATAATTCATCTAGTACGGAAAGTAAAAAGAAACCGTAGAAGTCGAGTTCACAGTTCCTCCCTCCCTGCCTAAAGCGAGCACTAGCAGCTAAAATTCGCACAAGTAAACAGTTCTATCATTCCAATACACTTACACGATTCCTTAAGACAGATCCAGCGAAGTTCTGGCGACACCTCAGCTCAAATCAACAAAAAACTGTCGATTACGTCAAAATTGGGGAAATGTTGGTTCACGACAAACAACAAATAGCTACGGAGTTTAATCTTTTCTTTCAGTCAGTGTTCTCGAAGTCTTACACTAGACATTCCTCCTTTAACGAAGAAACTGAAATAAGCTCAGAGTTCATCACGTTTGAAGGTATCTTTTCTATGCTACTTAACCTCAAACCTAAATCGTCAAATGGTCCTGATAATATACCAAATGCATTTCTTCGTCGTTACGCTGAGTGGATTTCTAGATTCCTTGTTGTTATCTTCCAGATGTCATTTTCATGTGGCGTTGTTCCCTCAGATTGGCGAATCGCTCGGGTTGTACCCGTTTTTAAAAAAGGAGACCGTACAATGTTAACGAATTATCGCCCAATTTCACTCACCAGCTCTTCGTGTAAACTACTGGAACATATAATTTCTAATTACATCAATGATTTCCTCGATAAACATGAAATAATCTCGCCTTTTCAGCATGGGTTCCGAAAGGGACTTTCTACTACTACTCAGCTCATTTCAACTATTCATTCTTTTGCTTCTATAGTAGATAGGCCTGGTCAAGTCGACGTCATCTTCCTTGATTTTAGCAAAGCTTTCGACAGAGTTCCTCATTCCGGTCTTATATACAAACTAAATGAGATTGGCCTTCCCAGCACAGTTGTTCAATGGATTTCAGCTTATCTTCAAATGCGAAAACAATTCGTCGATGTAGACGGTCACCATTCTGATCCTCTTCCTGTAATTTCGGGTGTTCCGCAAGGAGTGTCCTTGGCCCTCTTCTTTTTTCAATTTTTATTAATGACCTCACTTTTTGTATAGATAAAAGCGTGAGTATTCGTTTATTTGCGGACGACTGTCTATTGTTCAAGGATATTAACTCTACTAGGGACCAAGTTGTTCTGAACGAAAGTCTTAATGCAGTTTCTAGCTGGTGCGATCGTTGGGAGATGAAGCTTAACCAAGAAAAGTCCTTGTACATGCGCATCACTAACAAAAAGTCCTCTCATCAGTATGACTACTTTATTGGTGATAACTACATCTCTCGGACGATGAGCTTTAAATATCTTGGTATAACAATTTCTAGCAACTTATCTTGGTCCTCACACATTGAACACGTTTGTGCAGCTGCCCGTCGAAAACTAGGTATGATAAGGCACAAGCTTAAGCACGTGCCTTCTCATGTGAAACTTTTAGCCTATAACACATTGATAAGAACGAAGTTAGAATACGCCTGTACAGTCTGGGATCCATTCACAAAAAAAGATATCAAGATACTGGAAGATGTTCAAAAGCAAGCAGTTCGTTTTATATTTAATCGCTACCACCCGCATGACTCACCTGCTGCCTTAATTCAAAGTAACAACATCATCTCTCTTGAATCACGAAGGAAGCTAGCTAGACTAAAATTTCTTTATCAACTCTGGTTTAAAAAACTCCGGCTTGAATCGTCGTCCTTTCTTCACCCATCCTCGACTAGGCGCACAAGGCATGACCATCCGCATAAAATAACTCCAGTATTCGCTCGAACAAATGCATTTAAATACTCCTTCTTTCCCAGAACCATAACAGAATGGAACAACCTACCTCATCACATATTTATATCTGACAATGTTTTGGAGTCGATTGAGCGTTTGTTTGATGTATAACTCTTTGCATTGTGTTTTATTTTCCTGTTCCCCACTGCCGCCACCCCTCCCAACTTTGTTGTGAGCTATTACATTTTTTTCTACGCATTTGTTTTTGTGCTTTATTACAATTTTTGCATAATTTTCCCCTGTTCCCCTCTCCCATTTTACGGATTACCTGGTGTTGCGCTTTTTTGACTCCACTTTTGTAACCCCCAATCCTGCTTGGGCCGCAATTGGCCTGCAGTATTCCTAAAATAAAAAATAAAAATAAAAATAAAAAAAAATTAAAAAATAAAACCTTGTTTGTCGCGATTATGGTTGGGGGTCTAGGCCTTTCTAATTTGTTTTTCAGACAGCTTGTCAACAGATTTATTTTTCTACGAGACCAGAAAAATCCATTCTTGACGCACGTTTATTCAAGTGAGGCTGCGCAGCGCCCTGCTCAGAGTTTATCGTTTCGTCAAGCGAAGAAGTACGCACTTGTGTACGCGGGTATTCGAAAGAAGACTTTGAAGCCTATCGCTTTTTGGGCCACGCGGTTTTCGCACGAGTACTTGTCTGGTGTTTCGCGTAAAAGGTTGTCTCATGACTTGATTGATTTACTTTTGCCGATTCCGTTGTACAGTACGGCTATACTGCAGAAGGCCCAGGGCAAGATGCCCTGAAGCGAGTAAAAAAAATGCCGGTGCCTGCTTGCGCGAAAACGTTTTCTTTAAATTGCATTCTCAAACGCTTGCCGTTAAAGCTTGACTAGCTGAAAAGGGCTTGCCCGTAGCATGGTCAGATAATTGTTTATTGTGCAAAAAGCAAGAAACAATCGAACGACGTCTTCCTGGACCGCTGGGATGCGGTGTTCCTTCGAGACGTCTTCGCAAGGAACCCTCAAAAAAGAACTCCGACTAACACCACACGGAATTCGTTTTTTGCCTGTGGAACGGCACAGCACTGTGCCACTGGACATGTTCATGCTGATGGGACTTCACAGTTTATGGAAGTTCCGTATGGTTGTGCGCCACGCAGACATTGATGTACGTCCTGCGCACAAGTATTTTGTTCGAGGCACATGTGTTTCCTTAAAGGGATGCTGAACCGAAAAACAGAATCTAAATTACTTTGTCGTTTTGATATAAAAACAGCACACGAATGGCTCCTTAAATGACGGTGCTTAAAACAATAAAGTAGTTCGAAGTGTGTGATTTATGGAAATAAATATCGTAAGGTTGCACCTGGTGAGTTCTTTGAAAGCTCGTTTCGTGACAGCTTAACTAACCTGTAGTACGCCAGAACGCGGCTATGGTGAGCCACCAAAGTTGGCTCCGACCCACCTCGTTGTCTCCGGCGTGCGCTTACGACGTGTGGTGGCGCGACGAAACGGAAATGCGACGTGCGAACTCCGTCAGACGTCGAGGCGGAGATGCGACGTGCGAGACGCTGCTGTCAGACGTCGTCATGGCCAAAGTATCAGGACGGGAAAGAAATCGCCGGAACTCCGAGAAACCCACAGACCAAAGTCGCCGCCATCGCTACGACGCCTCAGGTGCAGAAGTGGATTGGGGGTGGCCGGGTGGCCTGGCAGGTAGTACGGAGCTAACTTGGCTGTATTAGTTGGCAAAACTTCCAACGCGACCGGGCATCCGTCTACTGTGTCAAAGCTGCAACTTTCTTCCACGCTGTGGCGCGTCGGCAGCTCGACTTGTTTACGTCAGTTCCGTTGCGGTTGGTTGTCGTCCAGTTCCGTTGGGGCGAATAACCCCAGAGGGCCTCGCGCGCGTCGGAGGCTTCTGGCGCTTCTGGCTCAATCGGCGGTCGTCATTCCAAGAAATATACAATCCAATCTCCATCCCTTTACATGAATATTATTTTTACGTATAGTGCGGTCCCCGGGAAGCTTGTCCGGAGGCTTATTTCGGCAACTTCAGATATCGGTTCAGCATCCCTTTAAAGAATCGTTCAGGGCCCAGCAGCCCCAACCCGAGTGGTGGCCACTTCTTCAGGCACTCGCTTCTCTCAAAGCTTTTAGTATTTGTGACGTCAGTGAGTCAGCTGATGTGTTTTAGTCTTTAACTTGTGTCGATGTACAATGCCCGGCAATAAAGGAAAAAAAGCGTACGTGGCCGAATGGTTATCGTGCTTGGCTGTCGCGCGGAGGATCGGGGTTCAATTTCAGGGAGCGGAATGTTCTTTTATTTATTATTTCTATACTTGGCGTTCTCGCAAATTCGAGAACTGTTTCGTCTGATCAAGTAATGAAAGTTCTACGTGCCGAACGTTCTAGGCCGAATATTCCAGAGGCCCACGTGGCTACAAAAGGTGCTCCGTATGGCAAGCCAGGGTCAATCTCGTCCCAGCGTTCGATCTTGCTGTTACGCCGACTTCGATGCCTGCGACGCTCTGTTGTTAGCTTCTGTTTCCTTCTTGTTTTGGACTCAAGTTCCTCCCATTAAACGTTTCGGTTTCCTCAGTTATTCTTTGTTTCTTCGCCTTGTAGTTTGAGACAATACGAAATGTTGTTTGGTAAGGCACGTACTGCATAAAGGCAACATGCCCGAGCTTCACTTTAAATCGGGGGACTTGGCCGCTCAAATACTCTTGAAGCAGGATCACGTACCAAAGCGACTCGTTAAGGCGCGTATAGCCTTTGCTGCATTCCTCTAGGGTGGTTTCACGTGACATACTTCCGCCTCAAAACCTCGCCGGATGCCACGTGGATGAACCTTCGCGCTATGTTTTTTCTGTATGTGGATGCAGTGTTTTCAGATCGCTCGAGTTCTCCCTATTGTCATCAACTGCATCAGCCAGGGCAGCCTGGAACATAAAAGAGCTTCGGCAATACTCGAATTTCATACATACCGGTCTTTATTGGGACGGCAGACGAGCCGGCGATAGAGAAGTCGACCAGTAGACGCTGACCGGTAAACGCAGACAAGTCTTTTTTTTTTTCTCAATGTCGTTTTGGCGGCTTTTACCGAAAAGGTAAAGAAACTTCCACTTCAAAAGAAAAAAAAAATGTATTGCAAATTGTGAGGCACATGTCCTGCTTACGTGAAACGTTCTAGCATTAGAAAAGTTCATATAATAGTTCAGCAGCGCGTCTAGCCTGTTCAACCAAACGCTTACGTCCACGGAGCTCTCCATAAGATAATTTAACGCGTGGCATGCGTACACCTGAAGTGATAAATCTGCTGATCTTCCAGTCACTTCTAACCCACTCCTCCTCTTCCACGTCGCCTCCTCGCCTACCTCTCCTCCTCACACCACCCCTGGTCACATAACCTCCACGTTAACCAATCAGCCTTGAGCACCTCACTTCTTCTCTCCCACCCGTCAGCCAATCAGTGCCGAGCATCGCCCCCACGTTTTTATCGAGGCTTCCCCTTGTGGGCTTCAGGAAACGCCCTACAGCTAGCCAAAGATCGTTTCTCGTTAGTAGAAACGAAGTAAGCATGTGTCTACGCGGTCCAAACAAGCATCTCTGGTCGCACTTAGTCAGTTCTATCGTCAACAGAGTTGGAGAAACACCATACTCGTGTGTTTCGCCAGCGCCAAACACGACGCCAATAACTAATCGCCTGACTGCAAGCTATAAGTTGGGGGAAAGTGGTTGATGCGGTTCATCAACATGGCAGAGCGCGACTTACCGGAAGTTGAAATGAGACACGTGACACTGTCTTACGGTGTTTGGGAATGGTAGAGTTTTGTAATTTATTTTCATTTCACAAAGTTTATATCAATGTGCATACAGATAAAAAGAAATGAGGAGCAGAGAACTGAAATACTACGATACATGATGCCCTTGTCTTCATCGGTATTCCTCGCGTTCTCGCCGATCGCTTATGGTCGGAATCTTAAATTGTCCAATAAAAAGTAACTGCGACCTACGAGCGTCTTCACTCAACTTCGATTTAGAAAGATAAGGTCTTCCGATTTCGTGAGCATCTTCCGATGTCTCTCCCTTTCTTTCTCTCCTTCTTTCTCTATCTCTTTTTTTTGAAGTTAGGAGCTTTCGGAGTTCTCTATTTCCGTAACTAAGCGCAAAAAAAAATGCAGAAAACAAAACAAAATGCATACACGACATTGCTGCATGCATATGCGTGGCCCCGGTCACAAAAACCCGGAGTTTTGATGCTAAAGTGAATGAATATCGGCAACATGACATCTTATTTCCAGCGTACTGCCATCCAAAAAACTCCAATCAAACCCCCGCGCAAGAAAAAAAAAAAAAAGAAAAGAAAAAAGAGTTTCAAAACAAAACGGGAGAATATAATAATGTTATCCGTTTCTGCGCGTATCGCACGCGGATGTTTTGGAATGCACCGATGGGATGTTCCTAAAAACAAAAATAAGACGCTCAAATGAAATTGTCGCAAATCAGCGTAATGCTCAGTTCCCCAACCCGAGCTCTCGTTATGCGTAACTCATTTCGCGAGAAATGTGTACGTTCGTTCCTTGCCTTATTTTGCTTTTCTTTCGTTGGGCGCTTCCCTTCGATTTTTTGGCATTTGTTGAAAAAGAAGAAAAAAGCGGGGAGAAGGAGAGAGGTAGAAAAGAGCGGACTGAGAGATTCGATCGGGATTGCTCCTTATTCGCTTTCCTTCGTTCCTCCGTTCAGCCTATGTTTGTGCCGCCTGTCATAAACGCCGCGAGTAGGAATTGAAAAGTGGGAAGCGTTTTTGGTTGGCAAATAGTCCTCAGAAATCTCCGCTGCAGCGCTTACCCCATTTTTTTCTTCTTCTTTATGATGTATCGTTCAGCGTGTTGTTTGTTTTTGTAATTTTGCTAACGTCATTTGTTTAGCTGCTTTGTCAGGTTCCGTTTATCTAGCGTATAACATTCTATGATCACTATTATCTTAGATTATATCTTTTCTATATTACTTGAACCTTCAAAGTTTCTAGTTTTTTTGTTGTTTCGTGTTCTTCGATTTCTCTGTTTGGAGTGGACCTATCATACAAAGCGAAGGTTTGCTTTGAAATTGTCCAAAATCATACCTGATGCGTTCGTCTCCATGTGCACCAATATTGCATCCGGCTGCAGGCGATGTCTAGGGCGCTCTATCGTCTCATTTGCTGCACGCCCTCCTTCCCACCCTTCCCTTAAATAAGATTGGCACTTCTTTTGCACAAATTTATTGCACTTCAAATCATTTGTGTTTCCTCTTAAGCATCATATTTTTTGGCACCCAACAAGCTTCATTTTCCCGCAATCGCGCTCGGAAATGTTATGTAAATTATAGGGCTTTAACACAAGAATAATTTTAACCTATTATTCGGTGACCTTTAATTAACTGATTGATTAATATGTTCATCAGTCTCATGTGGAGGCTGATAAAATTTATTAATTTTTTCGAGCTCTTGAGGAAAATGTTTGCTGGGAGATTGCGATAGCGGGCGCGATGCAGGATTACTGCATACAAAGAAAAGCCATTAACCTTACTCCTTTGTTTGCCATATACTTATGTATTCAAACTTCATGGGATAATGGCAGAAGTAAAGAAAACATTAAGACGCAAGTTTAATTTCTTTCTGACGTCAAGTTTGCATTTACTAAGTAACGTATTAACAACTTTTTTTGACATATCTGCGGTTTACATAAGAAATATTTTTCATTCAAATATGAGCCAACGCAGTTGAAAACACAGTTCCGCATTTTACTGGTTCTCAGTCTGCCTCACTGTAGGAAACGACAGCACAAAAAGACGTAAAGAGGGTCTACAAAGAAATAAGGCGCGAGAAGCTGGGCCTTAGTAATATAGCTTTTAGACAATTTTATTTACATTTGTTCAGTACAGGTAATTAATGGGACAGCGTGCTTTCAGTGACTGAAGTCTTCATATTGAGTTTGACAGCGACAAAAGTAATGCCTATGACAACGCCATAGATAAATTCATTTTTGAACGCTCATTCAATTAAGCATTTAACCAACCATTATTGAATTACTGGAGTGACTGGAAGAATAATGATACAGTTTAACAACCCTAGAATTCAATAATTCGACAAGAGTGATGTTCGTTAAAACACGATTGTTTTATTCAGACCAATTTCATATATCATTATTATAATCCGCGAAAATCAACGAGCGGACGCAGGTATGACCACCTGAAAAACACTCGGAACGTCTACTCTCTTCACCAATCACAAAATGTCATCGTACGTTTCCTGGTGTGGGAGGTACGACTTCACCCAAGCGCCACAATAACCTCCACTAGTCACTGTGGTTCAATTAGGTACATCAGTTTGGTGAGATGCCGTTCTGAGGTTGGCGAGAAAAAGTGAATGGGCCTTGCGATATAAACCAAAAACTACGAGCACTTGCTTTTATTGCGCGGGTGTGATTGGTGGCCTCATTTTGTTTCGGCGTCACTAAATGAACACTACATGTACATTGTGTTCTACCTTCTAATGCATCGCATGCTTTATAACTTAACGGAATTTCCTTCTCCCAAAGGCTATCTGTTCGCCTGCCCATGTGTCCGCATGTACCCCATTGCGGGGCGTGTCAGAAAAGGCGGTTTGGCTGCCATTGCCACATGAGCAAAACAATATATAGAAGCGCTTACTCGTAATTAAAACAACAAAACAAGCGATTACGTCCTCTTCGCCTTGCTTGAGATCTCAACAAAGCGTTTGGAATTGTCGTCGTTAAATAACCTAAGGGGAACGAGCTCCTCACGAGAAACGTGAAAATAATTAATCCAACCCAAATAACTCGAAAGCCACAGGAGAAAAAAAGTTAAAGAACCAGGCGAACCAGGTGGTGTCGCACAAGTTCATTTATTGCAATCTAGGCTTTACGTGAGTGTCGCAATCGCTTGAGGGGCTTGTCTTTCCCTAATGAGAGAAATATTGCTTCCGTCGGTGGTGCTTCACATTGAAGCCGTCGAGCAAAAGTACCGTGGACGTAGCGGTCCTGACGAAGAAGAGGAAACCCTTAGCAAGTTGGAGCGGTGTTCTAGTCGTCGTCTGTACAAGAGACCGTGATATCTCTACGTTGTGTCCGCTATTGTTTTGCTATGCTGGCTTTCAGGAATGCGAGGTATTTTCAAGCTGCAAAAGAGAATCTCCGTTGCTTCGGCGGGTTTCCCGTTGAGGTCGGAATAAAATTAAAATATGCGGATCGAAAACGTTGTCTGCAGCTCAGGAGATTTTGGTTTCTTCTCTCGGACAATTCCCTCAACTCGGAGAAGTTTGGTGTTGCTTTTAACGCTTTCCTTTTGGTGATATTGGAAGACGATATTGGGAGACGTTTCTTTTTGTATTTTTGTTGTATCTATTTTAGTTATCACCGCCTTCTGACGTGTACACGGGAAGAAGACTTGAAATTTGTTTCTGTCAGATAAAAATGCTTCAACGTAGTCCGCCTTAAAATGGTTTGGGGTTACTGCGACAGGATGAGCGATTTGAACGGTGCTGTACGGCTGCTAGCCGGTCCTGGGTTTTTAACAAGACATATTTTTATCTGTCTTGTCATATGATAGGAGGAATCTAGAGTGTTACATTTATATCATGAGGGGCAATTTGAGCATTAAGTGCAACTGGAGTAATCCTGGAAACTTGATATCAGGCCCCCGCAGTAAGTTAGTTGGAAAGTTAGTAAAACCGCGTTACTGGCTTCTGTTTGCTTCCGAACAAGTCCCTCCTTCAAGCTTAACCTAGTTCTACTCATCATAGCAAGCATAGACTGCGTCTGGCAAACAATTAACCGTCGCCCTCAATCAGTGTTCTAGGCGTTTTCAAAAAAGTAACAGAATACGTTACTAGCAAAATAAACAACTCGTTACCGACCTACGTTACCTGAAAATAAAAGGCAAACGTTAGCGTTGCTATTAAAAAGTAACCCACGTCACTTTTGCGTTGCTTTTTTTATAACTTGACGGTAAAAACATTTCTTCTTGGCTAACGCGTTTTTCGCCACCAGGACAAAGGGCGTGGGCGTTGGGGTTTTCTAAGGTGGGACTTTTTGCACGGTGAAAAGACAGGCCAACTTTTGAAGGTATATGGAATGAGTTCAATAATGAATGACTTGGCGCCTGTACTTTGCCTCAGCTTAGGTCCAGACGCAGCCCACGTTACGAGCTAATGGGACCAACCAAGCAACGTCAAAAGCGCAAGTCACTGGGCCCTTTTTGTTTATGATTGGTTCAGTGATGATAGAACACGTTCAGAAAAATGACGAACACTAAGATGGTGCCTTTTTGACGCTGTTTGATTCACACCTGCAGCTCGTAGCGTTAGCTGCGTCTGGACTTAGGGTAAAATAAAGTATTAAAACAATAAAAACAAATTTGTGTACATTTCTTCGAGTTTTGGGAAGAAAAGTAACTAGTAACGAATCAACGTAACCCGTCACTTGAACTAACCAAAGTAAGTACGTTACCTGTTACTTGAGCTAAGTAACGTAAGTACGTTACCCGTTATTGTTTAGAAAAAGTAACGAGTGTGACACTACGTTACCGATAAAATTAGCGCGTTACCGTTAACGCCGTTATTGGTACCGCAGTAACCGCGAACACTGCCCTCAATAAACGCAAATGTTTAAGTTGGCGACCGAGGACCCCAACACCAGATTAGACAAACTAAATGGCGTGTCCAGTGCTTAACTATTATTACGTTGACTAGCACCTGTTGCTCCTACGACCTCGCTATTGGAATTCAAGTACGAAAAGTTTACCTTTAATGCCGCATTTGTATTATTACTTGATCTCGGCATTCTTCGATTGTTGTGCTTTACACTGTTTAAGATGTGGGTCGGCATTTGTTTGCTCAAAAACGAGAAATTGTTTCTACGGCTGTTTGCGCAAATTTTGTTTCTATAATGACTGATGCAATTTGTCAGCAGAGTTTGGACAGGGTTCTGCGAAATCCAAACCTCGGATTAAAAATTAAAAAAAGAAGAATTACAGGAAGACATTTAAGACTGCTTACTTGTAGGAATGCAAAAGCGACCCTACACGGAGCGCATTTCTACAAGCAGAGCGCCACGTGTTCCTTTCGAATACGGCGCTCCGGAGGTGACATCACGCTACCCCACTGCGCAGGCGCGGCGAACTCCGCCGGCTCGACAGCTTCCATGACGATGCATCTGCGTTGCTGTGGTTTTATTTGTGTGTTTTTTTCTGAGGCGCATCCGCTTTGATTTTGAGCTCCCCGCCGGCTTGCGTGACGAATCATATGCGTGTCTGTGCTTGTGGCCAATGGGAATTTGACTGCCGTTTTGCTGCTACAGACGGTTACAAACAACGCCGGCTTCGCTCCATGGGACAGTTAATGCTTTCTCATTAAAAAAGAGCATTCTAAGCACTCTCTTCATACAGGATTTTTTTTTAGGCGAAAGCTTTTTAGCAAGAAGAAGCTCGCATCGAATAGAAAATTCATGTCCAGGAATTTTCTATTCGATGTATACTGTTTCCAGTTTTGAGTCATTATCGAAGATTGACAGTTTTCGGGCATACAGCGGAACACAAAAGCACCACACATTTTTCACTAAATTCAGACATGCAGTTCGAACAAAATATAATGGTACGCTGTCATTTTTAACCAAATAACGCGATATGTTTCGATGCAGCAAAACAGATGTATGCATACCCGTTTTATTTTCTTCAAATATATTCGGAAATGTAAAGGTGTAGGAAGATTTACGTAAAGACACGAGCCGTAAAAAGTTTTACTAGCAGGGGCGGAAAATGTTTTTGAGATCTGTATGTTTCCTACCTATCTTTCTTTTTTTTTCTTTTTTGAGAATCTCTTTTTTGTTTGAGCCTGAAAAGATTTTTTTACTGTCATACACGATAATTTCTTGCAGATAGTATGTACATTTGGTCTCGCCAATTGTGCAAAATTTTCACTATGGTGAAGTGCAATTCCAGGCCCACGTCAGAGAGTGCACCAGAGTGCCTGTCTTCTCTCGTGTTAATAGATCACAAGAGAGTCCAAGGCTGCATAGCGCACACTCGTTTGCAACAAAACGTAAGCGCGCGAACCAGCCTTTAAAACAATACAGAGTTTTAGCATTTCGGTTAAGAGCAAACGCAAGCAGTGCGCGTTTGCGCTAGTGTTTTCTTCTCCAAACTGCGCATGCGCCATACGCAGGCAACGCAACGAGCTGTGCGTACGTACGCTTGCTGGAAAATATTTGCGTTCGTACACAGCAGTCCTCTGCGTGTACGCACGCAGAGGGCTGCGTGTGTACAGTGCGAGATTTTCTCAGATTGAAAAATGCGAACCCCACCACAAACTGCCGGCCGGATGGTAAAAAAAAAGAAGACGGCCACGTTGACAGCAGGCACCGGGAAAGTGATTCACAATATTCGAATAACGATAGGATTCCAAGCATCGGATAGGCATGACCGCATACCGGCCTTAGATTGCTTAGAGCAGCTGGCATAGGCACATCTTGATGGCGCGGTAGCTGATTTCATATATGTGTGCGTTCCGTTGAACTTAAAGTAGCGCGTCGCCCCGCTGCAGGAGCTTGCGCACTTCGTACGCAGTGCTAATGAAAGGATCTTGACGATATTCTTAAACTTTCTATACTCCACTCATCTGGTAACAAACTGTGACGCAGCGCGAATTTTGACTCGTCAATTTTTGATCGTACGTCAGTTACTTTGCTTTCACCAACTTTCTAGGAAAAAACAGTACTTTGATATCTGGTACTTTTAAACGTAGTAGCCAAAGACGTGACTGCTGTGAGCTGCAAGAAAGTGAGAAAAATGAAGTTCCTTTTCCAGAAGTTCTCAACCGGGTTCCAAGTAACTCGGCCGATAAATATAAAGCCACCTTAGAAAGCTCGATAACAGCAGCCGAGGACAAATTTGTCGCTTATAAAAGAAAATCCAAAGATGACCATGACAACAAAAAAAGAAGAAAACAACGAAAGAGTAAGGTGATTGAAATGAACAAATGTTCGGCGAGGACGGTGTGTTTCCGCAGAATATATTTGTAATAACCGGATCCCTCTCTTTCCCCAATTTTCTCCGTCTGCTTTTTTTTTCTCGGTGAGATCCTTTCTGTCTTCGGGTTCATTTGTTATCGCTCGCCGTGTCCTAAGCTACAGTTGCCCGGTTCTGCAACTCACTGGGCTACCTTTCCCAATTTTTCACCTTCCACTTTTTCCGCTCTTGGACACTCCTTGCCCTGAGGCTTTCTTGAGTTCTATCGTGTTCTCTCTTTTTTCTGGCGTACTTTGCTGCCACTTGTATTTGTTTCTCCCATTAAAAACCATCAACCATTTTTTTTTTTGCCGCCCGAACGTTTTCGGTACAGGTCGACCTATATAAGGGTTTTGTGTTTAACTTTGTGTTCCTTGCAGCTTCCGAATCTGTCTTTGTTTGCCCATTTGTCTCCGTGTGAGTCCTTTATTATGAAACAAGTCCTTCGCACTTTTTGTATCTGTCGTTCCTTTCCTGCTCCGGCGCCTATTGTTTTCTCTGGATAAAGAAATATAGCGTACATATATCGAACAATAAACTGCCCTTTTGTTCGGCAGACTTTTCGTTTTCGTTTGTGGGAATTGAAGAACTGGTCGAAGTCTTTCACCTTCTTGGTGTAACTACACCTATATGGGATTGCAGATAGTATTTTTTCTTATTTACTTTTTCTCGTCAAAACGTTTTTTTATGTGCTTTTATTGTTTCACTTTCTATGGGTTCGTTTTTGTCAGACTTCATTTTTTGGCACTTATCACTCTTAAAGGTTTCTTCATTAAGTTGACTTAAAATATATTTACCGACCTGTGCGCTAGCGTTGGAACAAAAAACTATGGGGATGTTCTCACGGACGGATTGGATTTCCGCGCTTCATTTTTATACGGCATTTCCCGTCACAGGAGAGCATGCATATTTTTCTGTGTTGGAGCGTTTGCATTCTATGATTCTACCTGTTCCACCTTGTTAACTGTGCAGCTCAAAGAGTTTTTTTTTCTCGCGGCCCAATGATGTACTGTTGTTTCACGAATTACACGTCAACATCGGGGAAGACTTCTGGCGTGCTTTTTACCAGCTGCCCCAAGACTGATCGATCAAAGTCACGACATGCGGTCAGAAAATACCATCTGCGATACGTTCTTGAAACTTCTACTCCTGAACTATACAAAAACGCTCACCGATATACAGAACAAGCCAAATGACCATGTGCACAAGCATCCAAGGAAGCATTACAGGCTTTCAAAGATACTGTTGCACAAGTATGCACGAGATTGTGTTTGAAGTTACAAACTTTATTGGTGTGGGGATCCGTATAAGCAAAGATTTATATATATATATATATATATATATATATATATTCTATTTTATTTTTTTATTTAGAAGTACAATTATTATTATTATTCGAAAAAGTTTATATATTAGTGCAACTTCATGCGATCCTTGTTATAATTTTCTACAACAACTCTTTTGCGGTCACGTAAGTTCCTCTAATCCTTTAGTGAAACATTTATCAGGTGATTGCTTTAATGGTAATCAAATAAATTAAATGAAAGAATACTTATATCCTGCAATCGTTTTGCCTTGGCATTACCTCTGAGGAGTTTCAACATTGAGGTTTTTGACCAGCGCTTTATTTATGCTTTTTATAGTGAGTCTAAGAACTCATGATAAAAATAACGTTCACCGCCAGTCGCCAAGAATCTAGAGCAGCTGCGTTACGTGAATGTCGCATTTTCAGCACAGCGCGAATATGATAGCTCCGCGATAGTTTCATAACGATTTACGTATTAGCTTCTTCTTTGACGGCTTCATGATCCTAAAAATTCATGGTGGCACTCTTAACAACATAGCTCTATCAATTATTAAGCTATGCTGGTGCATAAGGGTCCTATGGGATCTGGTAAATCCAGCTTCTCCAGTGGATTTGACCAGAGTCAACGTTAATATAGCTGGTGACAGGTAAAAGTTTAGGGAAACTCCTTCCACCCTGTTCCCTTCAGCAGAGCGAATGCTGGAGAGGATCAGCAGATCGCCCCTCTCCAGAGTTTGATCTCGCTGAAGTGGAAAGAGGTGAGAGGAGCTTCCCCAAACTTTAACCTGTCACTGATTATAGATTAGCTCAGTTACGGAACTGCCCGTAGACGCTGCTTCAACGAGCAGTACAGCGCAAAAATGGGCGACAAGGTTAGGTGAAGCTACATCGCACTAGAAAGCATATATGTTCTGAAATCATCCGCATGTAACGTGATCAAGTTCCACTCTGGCCTATTATTTGTGCTGTTTCTTGTTTCATCTCTCTAGAAATCTACTTATGCAGAACGGAAAGACTCACCAAACCTGCCGTATGCCTCAAAATGCATGCAAGAGGCAAAAAAAGAGAATGTCTGCATTCTCAGTAAAAAAAAAAATAAAGTAGAACCTAAAATTCTCTTATATACCGAACCAGTCATGAGATTTTGCCCAGAAAGTTTGTAAGCAAATCGAAGGCCGACTAAAAATGCGGAGTGTAAACACGTTTAAAAAATATAAACGGGCTCTGGGAAAGCCTTTCTCGGCTACGCAGCACCCACCATCAACCCCGATGGCTCTTACCCCGTGCTCCCGTGAGAGATAGAACAACGTCCCTTCCTTAGGCCTTCTTCCGCACCCAGTTTTCCGTATGTTTTTCTTGCGTACCACACTTTTTTTTCTGAACGAGCTCTTTTATGCCTTTCTTTGAACGTCTGAACCTTGACACTTTTTCTTCAACTTTTTCCTTACACAAGAGATTCCACGATCGCCAAAAAATAAAAAGCGAAGACACCGAGTTTGAATTCTTCAAATCTGTTTGGTTAGACTCTGAAGACATATTTTGCGACCTCTTTCTGTGGAATGACGTCTAGAAGTCACCGCGGCTCTGCATTTTCTCACCGGAGATGACTCTTCTTCCTGCAAACTCTGCTGTGCCCTTCTTTTTTTTTTCCCGCAAAACGGATGTAACGTGTCGCTCCTGTCAGCTCACAAAGGAAACAACATCAAAAAGCGCCTTTTCCCTGTTTAAAAGGAGATAGAAAACGAAAAGGGCCGATATTTTTGTTTTGTCTCTAGTCATAAATTCGATGAAACGCAAAGCTGTCTGACTTGAGTTGACGGAGAGGATTTACTTTCTACACTAACCGGAATCCTGAAACTCAAACTTTCTTTCAGCGAGAGGTTGAGGAGAACCAAGAGTAGAGGAGATATGATGATACGGACCGCATCCTAAAAAATACCGTAGAAACACTATTTGTCTAACACCATTTCTACTAGCTATATTCTATGATTTTTCGTTTTTCTATTTTAGACTGTTTCCATTAAACAAATTCAACGATTTTTCTATTTGGCTGTTTTTTTCTGCGATAACCAAAAACAAAACGGATTATCGGTTCGCTTAAATTTGACTACAAGATTTTGTTCTTGGCAGACAATCTGTTTCTATGGGGGTTTGCTTCCAAACATTTGGTTGGAAATGACTGCTCTGCCCTATACTCCGTCTCACCCTACAATGAACTAGTGCCCGAAGGCTGGGGGCCGGAGCACTACATCAGAAAAGCTTGCATCCGCATCGCTAAAGAGTGTGCTAGAGAAATTCTGATACGCAGAGTACGAAGAGAACTAATCTTACGCAAGTGCTTCTCTGGATGTGATAAAACGCTATTATGTATTGGTGAAGTAAAGGTTCATGGTATTAAGTTTCATAAAATTCCTACCATATTTTGTAAACATGTCAATTGTTTGGAGAACTTAGAGGGCGCGCAGGCAACATCGACATAAAGTCGTTTCGTCTTAGCCATAACAATCCAATCCAATCTTTGTGTAACCGGACCCCACATCCCTTCCGCACGTAGGTCCGTACATACGTCTCCGTGTCGAACACTCGATCCGACCCATCTTCATTTCTTAATGGCCACTGACTCTTGATTACGGGTTCTCTTCGCTACATAGCTTTCAGGCGGTATTTAATCCCTTCAGTAGTCTTCAGTAATAGCAAGTGACGGAGCCGCCACGAGGACTCGATAAGCAGACGAAAAACTCGCCTCCGCATGACGCGTCTTGGCGGACTGATACGACTGAAACGTACGACGGAGCAAATATACCACGTGATTTCTAACAGTCTCGTGATTGAACCCGGCGGCCTGTAGCATTGGGCTTTAATCCATCGTCGGATGAGACGGAGTAGAGAGAGCTTAGATTGAATAGAAAGTCCAACTCAAACCACGGAGAGCGTTTTGTAATTTAGCGGCAGACGCCTCCGCCCAACTGCAAGGGCGCCATGCGTTGCGTACTAGGCACATTGCTCTACCCTCTTTGCCAAGCTCGTCCCATGATGGACTACCGATTCATGTTTTGAACTCCTGAACTCCAGCAAGCTATCAGCGATGCTTCGCTATGGTACTACGCGGGCCTGTGTAGATCCAGACAGCGCGCCAGAGCAACGCCTAACTTTGTTCAAGTTTGGCAGTCCTATTGGCCCAACTTATAGGCTTAATAAGGTTTCCCTCCAATGCGTATAGCTCGTGTTAAGGTACTTTTAGGGAGGGATTTTATATGTTGAACAGGCTAAATATGTTGAATATGTTGAACATGGCTTTTATATGACATTTCTTTGTTCGTCACATATTTGCCAAAATCCCAGACATGAATCAAAGATTCCACGCATCGACCAAACAACCAGCAGTGCAGCCTAATTTTAGCACTTGCTTGGAAATTTGGGACAGTGTTGCCAGGTTAAATGCCAATCAGATGGCCTATTTCTGGCAATTTTTACAAAAACTGAGCCCTCCCCCCCCCCCCCCCCAAAAAAGCCGGATAAGAACCCAATTATTAGGCAGAGAACGCCTAATTCTGGCACTCGTTTGGCAATTTAGGGCCAATATGCTCATTCTCTAATCAGGGGATTTCAAGCTTGGTGATAGCTTTACTTTCTTTGA
This sequence comes from Ixodes ricinus, assembly GCA_037355805.1. Lineage (NCBI taxonomy): Eukaryota > Metazoa > Arthropoda > Arachnida > Ixodida > Ixodidae > Ixodes > Ixodes ricinus. The sequence continues at coordinate 29,996 of JAZHYW010004990.1, forward strand.
GCCTCTCGGGGCCTCTAAACTGCCCGACAAAAAGCAAAAACATATTTTGTCTTCAACAATTGCACTACTTGGGCTGTTATATATTGGCATTGTCCTGAGCGTGTCGCTTTTGTGCAGGGTGGAAGTAAACTAAGCTCCGCTCGCCTTCTGGTAGATTCCCCACATCCGTCTTCTGTTGTTGTCTGTAATAGGAACACTAGACGGTTTAAGTAGCTTCTTTGGTTCAATCCGTGGCGACGGTGTAAAGCACCGCTTGTGTACCCATCTGGATTGACCGATTGCCGGGGTCCTTGGCTTGTGGAGTACACCATGTTAAAATTCTTCTTGTTTCTTTTGGTGTTCTTTTTAAAATGGGATCTAGTTTAAACTTGATACTCATAATGCTTTCCTGCTTTGTATATCTCGGTGTTTATTTGTATGTTTTTTTTTCTCCAGTATTGTCATATTTAAATACTGACGCAAACGCATGTCGTATATTTAAGTGTATGAGAATAAGGGGCCACCAGGCATTACTGTTTTTGTCCTTTCCTCGACACCAGGACATGTTAGAAGACGTTTCAATAAACAAGCAAAAAGCAAGATAGTCTTTGTTACGATTAGTAGAGTGTCGCGGCAGTCCTATTTGTTTATTGGAAATTATGTTACGAACAAAATTAGCAACAGAGGTTGGCCGGCAGGATTAGGCAGTAACGCGACACAAACCTGCGCGATAGTATTTTAGAAATACTTTTAGTATTCATAGTTTTGTATTGCGATACAAGTTTTCGATCAGTATCCGCATTTCAATGCAGAGACTGATCGAAGTGGGAATGGGGCCCAGGAGTGGAATGGGGCCCAGTGTCCCATTCCCATGAGTTGAAATGGAATGGAATTATCGAAAAGTCTAATTCCCCCAGAATGGATTTGGAATGGAATGGGGGTGCCCATTCCGCAACACTGTTATCAACCTACTGGAAGCCTCGCTTAGTACAACACCTTTTATGTTGAAAGAGGTATGGCACTTACTACGCGAAAATAATTTCGAACGCGAGGAGATCCAAGTTCAACTTCAATCTTTGATGTCACGGTTTGCACGAGTTCTTTTATTAACTTTTTCTACTGGAGGGTTTTTTTTTCGCCTTAGAAGTGCATACCCTGTCAACGAAGCCTACACTCTACAAAACTCCAAGCTGAGGTCTTCATATACATTAAGAAAATCAATATTTGGCATGGTTGAAAACAACTCTTTGATTGTGAAAGTGGTCTCGTTCGTTTTAATAGTAGAATCCATGTTCCTGACACTTTTAGAACGCTTAATAATGTTTGCGAACTTCACTAGTTTGCCCAAATTTGCAGCGTGCTGGTGGAGGGGCTATTTAAGTAGCTACTTTATATCAAATGTAGTCCAGTGTAGCATCAGAGTCATGTGTTTAGTTTTGTTTTGAATTGATCTCCTGTTAAAAATATAAACTACGTGAGCAAATGTTCGTTCACTTGTTTTGCAAATAACAACTTTTCGCCGGCATTACAAGAGTTCACATCACAGGAGAGCTTTTTAAAAAATGTGCATGTGACAATTTCGGTCTCGCACATTGTATTCCTCTAATTGTATTTCCAAATAAATGTTTGTATTTTTCAAATGTATCCTTGATACGTATAGCGATACTTTTGTACGGATGTGTATCTCAGTACAAATATTTCACCTGGTCTTCATCATATGTACCAGTATTTTGTATTTCCAATTACATTTTAGAGGTACGTATGCCCAACCGGTGGCGTCGTGAATAATCGAAATATCGATCTGGAGTAGCTGGTTTAAAAAAAAATTTGGTAAAATGTATTATTACATTTTGTGGACTATATTCAGCAGACTATGCACAATTACATGTAAACGATCTAAGTAATGTGGGCAATCTTAGAGGTGCGGACTATACAAGGACCTTTTTTTAATATATAACTGCACATAAGAGCGGTTGTCGCCCAGTATATAGGTAGTGCGGTTGTCGCGATCTCGCTGTTTCACGCTGAACATTAGTCAGCTGGCCAAGCTCGAGACTCTCTCTGTGTTCCCTTCATACTCGATGCCTCATGGGTGAAGGCGCAAGGTAGTTGCGCGCAAGCGGACAATGTGAACCAAGTTTTACTTTAAATGTACAGAAAACTATGCTTGCACTAGTATAAAGTTTTACTACAATGAATAAGTGACTGGGGAGTCTTTCAGGAACCCCGGTCACAGTGCATCCACCATAAAGATTATTTATTCTCTCTTTCCTTTATGTTACATTTTTTACATGTTATGAAAAACAATAAAACTATGAAAATATTACATTCGTATTGTTTATTTGTTGGTAAAGAGTGCGACTTGTTTGGGTAACAACAACTTCTCATTTTAACTAGAGTAGACAGGGTGAGGACTACAAGTCAGGAAAATACACCACTGAATTTCATATTCCTGAGACTTATTTGCTTGAAACTTGAGGGTATTGTTTCTTGTATTATCCTGCCCTCCGTATTTATGGGTGTACACTTAATACCTGTCGTTTGTGAGAAATAGGCTTTCATCGGCTCCTGAAGTTCAGTGCGGGCCGTGGTACTGGTCACCAGAAAAAAAATAAGTTAGATAAAGAGCTCTTTCCGACAACCTCGGCAGACATTTTTCGTTAGATCGTCTCAACTTGCGAACTTCTAACACGAGTTGCGATGTTTGTGTGTGAGTTCTGAGCACACATTCACGAATGCGCACTTAGACTAACTCGATAAGGGGCTATTTCAACGCCAAACCGGTTCGCAACATTTGCCAAAGTGAGTGTTAAATGAGTCCCTCGTGACTCAAGAGTAATTCCTTATCTGGCTTTTAAATATATTCCAAGAAAAACACGCGTTGCGAGGAAAGTCAAAAATTGGCGTGGGAAACTTAGGGAACTATTTGAAGCGGCCGCACTCAACGCGTCTGTTCACGTCTGGCTGCAGTGTAAGGGCCAGTTTGTCGCAGAAGGCAATGACTTTCCCACGATGAAAAAGTATTGCAACGTAGCAATAGCTATGTGTCGCAAAGTGCGAAGAAAGAGCGCTGGGAACGCGTAAAATGGCCGGCGTGTAAATAATAAAAGCTCTGGTTTGCAATGGATCTCTTATATCGACGCCTGAGGATGTTTCTTCTCGATGGTGGCCCCGTGTTCGAACTCATTTACATCTTTTATATTTTGACGTTCCCTCGACGTAAATATATTACCGTGTTTTCACGGTCTCTAAGTCTCGCAGTCGTATAAGTCACAACCCCCGATGAACAGCCGTCGTCTCAATAAAATTGGTTTGCATCTGTGTATAAGTCGTTCCTATACGTGGAGTCTGACGGTACTCCAAACCATATTAGCTTGAAGAACAAAACCGCGAAAGGTACAATTCTCATGTGGTCTGTGCAGGTGAGTTGTGTGGGCCAGCGGAACATAATATGGGAGAAAATTGCCGCGCTAGTTCGAATAAAAAAAAGTTAGTAAAACTTTTAATTAGTGGTAATAAACAGTTAATGATTTTCAACTATGAGGCTGTTGCTGAACATTATCTGCACTCACTAAATCAGCTAACGGGTGGAGAATTTGAAGCACTTGGCAAAGCGCGGGGGCGCACTAGTTACCGCTCGTGCAGCAGTCGTAACGCTAGTGTTTTGTACACGCGGATGAAAATATTTCTATCTGCGCTTTTGGAGAGCCAGAGCTGCGCCTGTTGTGATCGGCAAACGTCACCAGCGCTTGCCACGTGCTTCAAATCTGTTCTAAAACTGGATTGATTTAGTGGTCTTAGATAACGTTCAGGAAACTTCCTAATTTTAACCATGTTTATTTTCATTATTATAAAAGATAATGAACAAGTTGTATCTGAAGTATCCCAGTTATCGTGACGATTACCTCTGCGGTAATATTCACCCCGCGCCGTGTAACTCCCTTGTACACAACGGATTAGTGTACCTTTCACAGTTTGTTTTCTAAAAATATATTTGTTGGAATTAATTGAAAAACTCTGCAGACTTGTGCAGTTGGCGCGGCGAACCCGCATTGAGAAGCCCGCATATGTGTACATTCATCGCGATATATGCGCAAGTGGGAGCCAGTTTCAATCTTCTCGCCAATTAGTGGGACTAGGAATACTAACACCCGGTTGAAAATTTTCGTTTTTATGAGTCACACTCAGAGAACACAAAATACATATAAGTAGCACCATTGATAAATAACACACCTTAGAAAATATTAACTGTGACATGTACATAAAAATACGATATATCGTTTTATTTTTATTTTTTTGTCTTTCAGAGCGTTTGAAGGGCCGGACACGGTGGTCTGGCGTTGTGTTTAGTTATGGGGAACAAGCGCTTCGCATTTGCAAAATAATACCGTTAAATTTACTGTAGCAGTGTTGGTGTAAATACCGAAACAGGTGTTTCGAGTGTCCACCCTGTTTTATTTACAGGGGATGAAGATGAGATATGGGGACTGTTATATTTTCTATCGTTAATTGTACCATTTTCATCGTATTTTGTATTGAAGAGCGGATTCTTATCAGTGAAGAGCATTTGCTTGCGAACTTGTGAGCCGTTCAGTAATAAATAAACAAGATGCGGATACTCATGGGATGATCGGAGGAGAAAAGAACAAGGTCTCAGCAAATACGATATAGCTTCCCCAATACTGGAAACTTCTCTGAAAACCTATGCGGAGCGGCGGCGAACGTGACAGTGGCGCCTCTAGCGAACTCGGAGTCTACGGAAGCAGACGGCGCAAAGGAAAAGTATAGGCTTCGCGACGGTCCTAGAGTTTTGCGAGCCCCGTTTCGCCACCCTAACAGCAAAAACACTTAATTATGGTCAGTTTGCTTGCAAAGCGGAATCCACTGATCGCAACTGCAACAACAATCAAATAACAACGCGCACAGGAACAAAGATAGAGCAGTTTTTTAGAGGTCTCAAACGCCCCTCAGGGGGATCACATCGCTTTTGAAGCGCATCTGGGATGCGGAAAAAGGCGTTTAGCTACTCGAACTGCGTGATAAGTGGTTACTGTTTATCCGTTACGAACTGCATTGTCACAATTTCTTACCTGTATATGTGATTATTAAAACGTGCGCAAACAACATCTGAAAATTACCAGAGCAAGTGCACCAGCCTCGGCAGCGTAACAAAAACAAAAAAGTAACAAGAAAAATGACTGTGCAAACACTTTCCGAACTTTTCAGAAAAGTTGGGGTCCTCATCCCACAGGAAAATAATAAAAAAATTGGGAACAGTCACTAACAACGGCGAAAGAAATAAAAAAAGTTAGCAGACGATACAAAGATACAAATCACCCAGCAAAGACCTCCTTCAACGACGACGATCGCTCGGGGCGTCGGTAGGAGCGTTGAAAATTAGCAGGCGGTGCTCGCCGCCGGTGTTGAGTCTACAACAAACAAAGCAAAAGCAACACGACGAAACTATCAAAGAAAAAAAAGAAAAGAGGTTCACTTTTTTAGCTGCACCTTGCTTTTTTGTTTGTTTCCTTTTGCGGCGTTGTTAGGAACTAAGCACAAGACAGAGGAAAGGAATAAACTAGTCCAGCTCACACTCTCTTGTAAATAAGAGCTGCACGCAGCAATCTGCTTCGTGATAGCAGTGTGTGACCTTTTTTTGCTTTCGCATTTCTTTTCCCAGTGACTTTGGCAGGTTGTTTGTTTGCTCGCTTGACGAAACAGTTCAAAAGTACATTCAAGTACTTTTGACGTACTTCGTACATGTCCAGGCAATCCTTGCACACCATGCCTCTTATTTTGAGTGTCCATCAGCGACCTCAGTGCGTTTTCAGCTGAGCTCTTGTTTGGTGAAATATATCAGTGAAATATGTGTCGAAGGCACGGCTGATGTTACCGGCAAGGTGACGAGCTAAGTCTTAAGGTGGCGTCGACTTCTGCATGCGAGTATCTCTTGTTCTTCAACAGGATGTATTTCGAGGTATTCTATGTTTCTGATGGCAAGCATGATGACCGATCTGACCGGCTGCCCACCCGGCTACATAGGACTGCGTTCAGTAGTGCATCTGGCCTCTCGTCCGCGAAGTTCTCAGCGATCTCCGTGAAGTTGTCATAATCGTCTGTTGAGGCGTCAGCGGAGATTTTGAAGCCAGACTTGGGGGCTCTTGTAGTTTTATTTGAAGTAACTTAATTACTCCCATTTGTTCGGTCTTCGGGAAGCGGAAGAAGGATTTTCCACCACATCACAAAAAACATTTTTTGCAGTGGTAAGCCGCACATGGCATGCCTGCCATCTCGAAGTATGCGCATGGTGTATGCCCGAAGGCAGCCAGTTGATCAACCAACGATGACCCATAGCAGACGTGACCGCGTATACTCAAATAAAATCCGAATAGAAATGTATAACGAGCTTACGCTTTTAAATATTTTTATAAAATAAAAAGAAGTACATGTGAAGATTTCGGATACGGAACTTATTCGAAGGCGAACATAGGAGGTTATCACGAAGGGCAGTGGAAAAACTAAAGAAAAACAATAACAACAAAGTTGCAGACGGCCCTCCCAATGTCCGTGCGTAGCGCAGCAGACGAACCGGTGGTAGTAAGCGACGAAGCGAAGTAAATAAAGCAAGAACTAGGCCAAACAAGGCGAAGCAATATACGCGAAAGTCAAGTAAACACAAGGAAAAAAACGAAAATAAAAACAACATAAACGCGGGAGGAAGAAAGACCGCGGCGGCGTAGCGTCGCCTCAAGCATAAAAAGGAAGTAGACTTTGAAAAATGGAAGGAGGTGCACGACCGTCCAGCGGGAGCTTTTTTTCGTAAATCCGCTTTTATTAGTTTCAGTAATAGCGTCATATTTCCATTTGCACAATCGACTTCTTCCAGAGCATACTTACATCGCAGTAACGTACGTGGTTCGAAATCGCCTTTTGCTTCTTCATCCGGAGACGATCGGGATTAGTCAGCTCGCCTATTCGACGATACGGTTTTAAGCAATACATTCATGAGAAATTAGAATTGCAACAACAAAAGGAATTGATCGATAAGAACAGAAAAGTTGGAAACGTAGCTCCATTTTGAAAGTTTTACAGTGCCCTTTTTCAAGAAACAGGGCGAAGGTACATTCGTGTTTTGCCTGGCTTACGTATGTTCTGACAGTGTGTTTTCTTCAGAGAGCCCGAAAATTGCACCGTACAAGCTATAACACCTTTCCCACGCGAAGGAAATGTCCTTCGCTCATGAGGTGGCACCTATTTTTCAACATTTAAAGCAGCGAATGCCCGTGAAAAATGTTTTTCATTGGTCACCTCGGACGGAGATACGCAAAATTCGACTGCTAGCGGAGACTCCGAGCTCGCCAGGGCCGCTGCGATCACATTTCGCCCGCGATCCGCGGGAGCTGCCAGCATTGGATTACATGGTGTTTCGTCTCAGCCTTAGACCTCATTCGTCTCAGAGGTAACAGCATGCTCATAGTTTTCTTCGGCTCTCAGACTGATAACACTCCGACTGCGACCTTTGTGTCTATACTTCGTTTCCACTTAAAGGGACACTGAAGTGAAAAAGGTTTTTTTATTAGGTTTATTTTTTTTTGTAAATATTTCCACTAAAGAAGCATTTTTTGGAGCAATATTTACGCCGATAGACGCAATTTCGGTGCATAATCTGGGAGTCTCAGCCCGCTAAGCCCCGCCTCCTGCTTTCAAGGTGCTTACATCTCTTATTGGCCGGTGAGATGATTGACGTTTGAGATGTTAGTTATAAAATTGTATCTTTGTGCCATAATGGCGTTTTCATCGACATTATTTTAATGTTTGAGCATAGCCTTCTCTATACTCAGAAAGCCTGACAGTTCGACGAGAGAGCCATAGAGTGCCCGGTCGCAGCTTTGGAGCGCGAGTTTCTGGTAGCACAGAGCATCAAAGAGCCATTTCTCGGGGAACTTAGACGTCAGCGCACAGCTTTTAGCGGTGTGAAGCCAAAACACACTTGTTCGCTCTGGAGAAGTGTGTTTCGGCGTCTCGCCGCACCGGGACGCCAGTCACGTGGCTCTTCTCTCATCCGTTGTGTGCCGCTCCACCTTTTCTATTTCGGCGGCCGCTTCTCGTGGCGATCTGCCAGGCTTTGTTTGAATATAGGGGGCTATGGTTTGAGAAACAAATAATCTCGATAGACCAATTATTGTTTTTAAAAAATCCCGAGATTGCCTTTCCGCTTCGGTTTCAAACGATAACAAACATGGCTGCTGGCGTCTGCGCAGTGATCAATGAGAGGAGCTCGTCGAGCTCGTCTATATTAAAGAGTGCGAGTAGTTCTGCGTTCACCGAGGTGTTTCGACGAAGATTTCCTCAACTAATGTAGTTTGCGGCAAACAACTGTCGCATGTACACGCATTCGGAAGCGCTGGTGGCGCTATGCGGGTGCTTGGCTTCGTATCTTGAGGTAGCGGGACTGGCCTAAACCTAGCGTCCCACTTTAACGAGGTTGGTTTGGTCTCACTTGATTTGTTCCTTTGAGCGCGTTGACGCTGAATAAAGGTATTGGTTCCCTTAAAAGCGGCCCCGCCGCTATGTAAATTGTGCGACCGTTGTGATTGCAACCATGGTTTTACTGCCTAGAATATACCTACGTTGGTAAGAATTTGCGAGCGATTTGGCTGGAGGAAATCAGGCGTTCGGCTCACACCCAGTTTGTCCAGGTTTCTTCCCGTCATTTTCCTTCGGAAGGAAAGTAGCTGTACGTTTTACAGTGCACCCGGCCTGCTAATGCAAATATTTTTAGGTCGCAAAGAAAAAAAATCAGCAGAACCCATCCTTTGGGAATGATTATCTACGTTAATGCGAATAGCATCAAACCGGGTGCGGAGTTATGCGCGTTCGTCAGGTGGCCGGCACACTCTAGATACGCCAGCCCACTCTTGAGGCGATTCTAAATTTGTTGACACTTTCACAGCCCTGCGCACGATCTCCGCAGCCCAGCACGTGCGTTTGTGTCACTTAGGAAGGCGAGCAAAGCACGCGCCATACGCACAAACACTCAAAATGGTACCGACCAGACTTTCTGGCGTCTCAGCTAGTCTCAACCAACGGTGTTTAAACGGCTGTTTATACTTACCATAGACGCGCTTAGCGCGTAACAGCTACCGGTGCGCGCGCGTTCCATGCACGAGGCTATTCCGTCTCGTGAGGCTGAGCACGGCCGCTACATCACCCTCTCCCGAGCGCGGGAGAGGGTGAGCTAGCGGCCGTGCTCAGCCTCACGAGAGCGGAATGAGCCTCGTGCATGGAACGCGCGCGCACGGTGCTGTGACAGCGCTGTAAAGCGCATCCTATGGTAAAGATATAAACAACCGTTTAGAGTGCGTTGAATGACTGCCTTCATAGCTCTGTGGATAGCGCGTCTGCCTGCTGATCAAAGGGTCAACGGTTCGACTCCCCAGCCGGCGCCGGTCTTTTTTATTTATTTATCGACCCGCGGCGTAAGAGGTTAGATAGCCAGATAGATAGATAGATACATAAACGAAAAGTGCGTGAAGTAGCCAAAGAATGCTATTCGCATTAAAAACAAAGCTGGAAGGACTGTATATTGATTTTGTTTAGTCCTCGCGATCCCGGTCGCTTTTTACCGCACATCGACAGACGCTTAGAGACGCTTGTATTGGGCCGTGGTTCGTGAGTGGTATAACGCTAGAACGCCGCTTTTTCCATGTTCCGTCTTGCAAAAATTGTTGACGTTTTTAGACGGGTGTGGTATTAGCGGGGAGATGTTTTGGTGGCCCCCTTTAACGGTTTCCACTCGTGACGTCATTACCTTTGCTACCAACAATTTCGATGGTGTTTGTAAAGAGCACGGTGAAAGGCTTGAAATTATTGCGCTCTGATATCAACACTGCCAACAGCGTCGAATTTGAAGTTCTTTGATTACCTTTATTTCCATCGATGAGAAATCCTTTGCTGACGTCGTAGTCGGCATTCGGCCAATCGTGGAAGGCCGACCAGAGCGACGCTTTGATCGCTCATGTCGCCAATAGCAGACGGACGGAGACGAAAACGGGCACCGACGAGCAGCTTTCGTGTCAGCGTCTCAAGGGGCACTGCAGACGACTATAGATTGTGGTAGCAAACCGCACATTAAGGCACCCTAGATTGTGGTGAAGTAGCAGACGATGCCAGTGGCTCCCGCGCGTCTGTTCGCACGACTAGCAAGCGGTGCCCAGGCTAAACGCACTGGATGTCGCGAAAGGGAGACACTGACTTTTTAGCGTGCTCAGCCGAGCAGCTTAACCAATTCAGTAGTAATGACGGGGCTAATGATCTTCGGGTGGGGATTAGAGCCTGCCGTGACCTCCAACTAAACTGCGTCTAACGGCTTAAATGTTGAAAAAAAAAAACGTTTGTGTGGAAACATTATAAAAAAAATATATTAAGCTCTTTAAAAGAAATTTCACTTCAGTGTCCCTTTAAAGGGTAGCAATGAAAAAAATGTTTATTTTTTAAAGGCTATAGATCGAACAGGTGTTTGTTTCGTAACTTTTCTACGACAAGAAAAATATTTTGGCGCAATAATTACTCCATTAGACAAATTTAGGTGGATGTCGCAACTCACAACCCGCTCTAAGGCCCGCTCACAAATGAGTTGCCCCACCCATTACTACTGGATTGGCATGGCTGCTCGGCCGAACACGCTAACAAGCCTAGTGTTTCCCTTTCGCGACATCCTGCGTCCAGTTTGTCGTCGGACAAGGCCTGCTAGTTGTGCGAGCAGAGCATAGAGTTATTACAATAAACGCTAGAGGCTCAGCTGGCGCTAATGTGCTGTTGCATTTTGAAGCAGACAGCAAGCAGTCTAAATTTGACTTCCGGTAATGTATTCCTATGGGAAAAGCGAGTGAATTTTCTCTCTGCGCTCGATTGTAAGAGCAAGTATCACGAATAATTTGTACGTACTAGGCACATTGGAACATTTCTCAGTCACGCAGACGAAATAAATGGTCAGTTACGGCGTTTTTTCTTTCAAATTCATCGCATTAAAAACGGTGCTAAAACGGCTTCGTACGTGTATTTTTGTGCACTGTCGGACACTGTTAGCGCGAACACGGCGTCGACGCTTTCCAACATGGGGGATATACGTGCCAAAGAACGAAGGACATATAGAAAACCGAGAGAGACGGCAAGAACTACGCAGTAACACTGGATAAGTAACTCCTTGTGCTTGCAGACGATCAAAATTAATTGAAAGTCACGTAATATAGTCAGATTTGCAACAAATAAGTAATGCGAAGATGCTTGTTCTGGGTTCAAATGGTTCAAATCATCACCCGCACGCTCCAAATCTTTGCAAATAAGGGGAGCCAGAGAGCAGGTGCCCGATAAATACTGCCCGACATGGGAAATAATAAAAAGAAATACCTTTCGTAGCTCACGTGCTTTATTTTTGGCGTTCGAATATTTCTTGAACCGATCGTAAAGATGCACGACGGAGTCATTTTCATCCAATGACAGGACGGGCATATTAGCAATATATAAGCACCACCGAAATGCTAGCGAACCTGAACCCACACTACATTCCTTTCGATCGTTAGTTTGCTTAGAACCGTCGCTCGTTTTCCCATACCTTCCTTGAAACAGGGGTTTGGGCCTGAAATAGAGCGAAGTTTAACATCGCTCAGTGGTAAAGAAAAATGCTGTAACTAAAGCAATTACACTTTCACAATACCAATAAAGGTACATACTATCCGTTACAACCGATATGACAAAAGTTATTCATGTTATTTTCCGGCGAAGAGACAAAATTCACGCGCGTTTTCTCCATAGGAATACACAGGGAGGCTGGAAATGTAGACTGCATGCTGTCTGCTTCAATTTGCAACCGGAAGTCCCGTAGACACTAGCGCCAGCTGAGCCTCTAGCGTTTATTGTAATAACTCTATGGAGCAGAGCACGCCAGCTTCCGGCATCGACTGCTATTTCACCCCAATCTATCGTCGTCTGCCATGCCCCAAGGACGCGGACATGAATGCTGCCCGACGGCGTCCGCTTTCGCCTTCGTCCGTTCGCTATGCCGCCCCCGCCTAAAACCTTTTACAACGCTCGCTAGACTCGACCATGAAAGCGGCGTTCTAGAATTCCATCATGCGCCAACGACGGACCAATACAAGCGCCTGTCAGCGTCTGTCGATGCGCGGTAAAGAGCAACCGAAAGGACTAAAGAAAAGCAAAAATAAATATGCAGTAGTTTTAACTTTTATGTTCTTGTTATTTGTTCCAGGTGGCATCCGCAAGAAAGGTGAGAGAGAGTCATGACGAAAACGTCATGGACGCTCTTCACTTTGTTCAAGTCTTGCAGCGCACAAAGTTCACTGCAAGTTTTGTAAGCTACTTGCCACTGGAAGTGAAATGACAGGAACGTACCTGGACTAATCTTGATACGAGACGAACTCCCGATTGAGTCCAGGCAAATGGCTCGCAAATTCTTACCCGTGAAGGTACCTTACGGGTATTGAATGATTTGAATTTATGGCCGCAATCATGACAGTTGCGCAATTCACGGAACAGTGGGCCGCTTTTACGAGAGCTAACATTTTTATTCAACATTAACACGCCCAAAGAAAGAAATGAAGCCAGATCGATCAAAATAGTTGATGTGGGAGGCTTGGCTTAGGCCAGTTTCGCTGCGAAAACATGCATCCTCACAGCGCTTTCAAAGAAGCGTATCTGCGACAGTTGTTCACTGCAAACTATGTCGGTTCATGAGATTTTTCTCTTAACATTTCTGTGAACTCAAAGGGACCTGCACACATAAAAGTGTACGAACTCAACGAGCAACGCTCATTCAGCACGGCGCGGGTGCCGGCAGCCATGTTTGTTCCCTTTTGAAACCACAGCGGCGAAAAGCACTTTCGGAATACATTTGAAAACAATAACGACTTATCTCTATTCGTTGCGTCTCAAACATAAAAGAAAAGTCGATTAAAATACTATTACGGGATGGATATACAAAATTACAATTAGCTTTCACAAGCCAATCCTATTTCCTGCCAATGAGAGATGTAAGCACCTTGTAATCACGGGGTGGGGCTTAGTGGTCTGCGACCTCCACATTCTGCACCTAAACTACGTCTAACGAAATAAATTTTGCCAATAAAATAATATGTTTGGTAACTTAAAAAAATACTTGTTCCTTTAGGAATAATTTTTTTTATTGCAATGTTTTATTTTTTATGAGTTGACACAGCCGACGCTACGAGCCGATGGTACTGATAAGACAGCGTCAAAGTTGCACCATCAAGGTGTTCGTCATGTTTCTGTACGTGTTCAATCATTGCTGAACCAATCACAAACAAAACAAAAAAGGCCATTGACTTGAGCTTTTGACACTGCTCTATTCTTCCCCTAAGCTCGTAGCGTGGACTGCGCTTGGCCTTAAGCAAAAAGGAAATAAAGTGATTTTTTTTCTAGCTTTAGAACTAATATTTACGTTTTTATAATGATCATTTAGGCCAGCGTAATACTAAATTTATTGTATTTTCGCGCCGATATGGATACCTGCTGTTACATTTAGCGGTGAGCATGCTCATCTTTGTCACTAATACCTTTGAAGCGTTATTGATGTTTTTATTTTTAGCACCCACATTTAAAAAAATGAATTCTAAGTTGTGCAAAATAAATCAAATTAGATGCACTTAGGATATTGAGTCGTTCCGGAGAGTCCCCTCCAGGTTGCTAACTAAATAACCTGCGGGGCAAATAAAGCAAAAACAATTAAGGCTATATATTTTCGGAACACCCTTTCCCCTTCTTTTGGGGGTAATATCCGGGGAGCAGTACCGGAGCGCGATATTTTCATAATGCACGTCCGAGCGATTACTCGGCGCAGAAACTGTCACATCGAACATCCCGGTAGTGTGGCGGGCGAAATATTATACAATAATGCACCGACGACCTCCATTGGCCCATACTTGGACAGATAAATTTCATTATTTTTGTAAATATTCTAGACTGATGCGTTCAGCTTTCATGCATATTGCAATATGCACATGATATCAAATATTTTTGGCAGATCTCGTTCGTGAGGGACTATGACACGCTGATGTGCGATGTTAAATAAGTGGATGAGTGGAGTTGCGGAAATATGTTGACACTTACCACCAAATTCACAAACGTCACTCCAATTGAGGCGCCCCTCCACTTCCTCGAGGAAGGCGCAAGGGCCGGCGCTTGCCAATCGCGACAACGGATAAGCCGCCTAGGCCGCCTAACCGTCGTCGCGATTGGCCAGCGCCGACCCTCGCTCCTTCCGTGAGGATGTAGAGCCTCAATTGGAGTGAGGTTTGCGAATTCGGCGGTTACTCTTTCTAAAGCTGTCGTTATGTCTTTATCTAGAAACTTTGGACCTATACATTTGTTTTATCAGCTTGCCGATAGTCCGTTACGCAGGGTAGAGTGCACGAAAACAAAGAACCTCGTGATAGTCAAAATGACATGTCTTTCGTATAAGACTCGTCAACATATTAGACGCTGGAGAAAATCAACCAGCAGCGTTTTGTCCTTATATTGAACTCTACGTTCGCGTTCCGCCCACTGAAAAGCACGGCGAAAAAGCCCAGACACGCACCTGATCTCGCCACACCACCGTCTCCTTCTGTACATGAAGTGCGTCTGATATAGTCACCACCACCATGGCAACCGAGTGTCTACTGCAAAAACGCGAGTGCGAATCGAGTGTCTGAAGCCAGCAGCAGCCTACGCCATTTTCAGGATGCCGCTTGCTAACCGACGACGGAGCAACAGGTCAATGGAGCCACTTCTGGGTCTCCCAAACTAAGTTCACAAACAGACGGCGCTACGCACGTTCACCCCTCGCATCACTCAGGAAATATCGCTTGAAGTATTAGGCCCGAGTCTGAGCTAAACCTCCTGGGAACCCCCAATGGTTAGCCAGGCGACCATTACCCGCGCTCAGCTTCGCCCCCGCACCAACGCTTCCGACTTTGGCAAGCGTCGCCGCCTTCATTTTAGATGGTCAAATTCGTCATTGCTCAACACTATTAATTTGACAACGTTATGAACGTTACTTTTTAACAACTTTAAATTCCGCATGGCTTTTAATTTGCGTACTTTCATTTTTTCCGGCCAAAACAATGTTGAAACGCTCTGGTTTTGATGAACAATGGTTCCTTATCAAAACAATTTTCATTTTATCCGAGCGAATGTTCACACTCTAAAGATTCCCTATGATGTGAATATGACTACACAATTTTCAAATATTTTTTTATAAGAAATGGCTCCTTTTTAAATGTAGTATTTACTAAGACAATAAACTAATCCCACACAGAGCAACGTTCACTCTTGAGACAGCTGAGAAGATGCGACAAGTTCATGCACATGTCATGGAATAGAAAAAAGAACTGTGATGTCGTTCTAGTAAAGTTCACCGACATTGTGTTATTGTATCCTTGTGTCACTAACTCTGTTCCCAAGTTGTAATCTTGGAGGCGATAAAAAAAACTAAAGCCAAAGCTTTCCGTGGGCATTGATCAGATACCCAGCTTCATCGTCAAGGGCTGCTCCAAGTTATTCTCACCTGTCTTAGAGCCTTTTATCAAACCATTTTTTTTTTGCAATTGGGCTTATTTCCTTCATTGTGAAAAAGGTCGGTTGTGGTTCCTGTGCACGAACTTGGTGAAGCTGCTGTGGTGAACAACTATAGACCTATTTTCTTACTATGTGCATTTTCTAAGGTTTTCGAGATTCTTCTGTTTGCCCGCATATCTCCCTACTTCCGGCACAAGTTAAGTAATTTCTTGCGCGGTTTCTTAAAGGGTAACTGCAAAGAAAAAAAAAAGTGTTTTTTTAAACAGCCTGATTGGGACAAGCATGTCACAAAACAAATCTTCCGCGAAAAAACCAAATTTTTTCTGGCAATATTTACGCCACAGAACGTAATTTAGTCGGAGTCCCAACCTCTCCGCATTTGAAACTCCCGCTCTTTCGACGCCCGGCGGAGTGGCTGCTAGTACATGCTCCGTGACGTATAGCAGTGACTCTGTGACGTGTAATAGGAACTTTGTGGCGCGCGATTCAAAACGGGTGAAATAGCCGCAAACTAAAAATCAGTCCTGCGCAATAAATATTGCTGTAAAAATTTTGTTTTTTGGCGGAAAAATTGTTTTGTGACATGCTTGTCCTAATTAGGCTGTTTAAAAATACACTTTTTTTTTCTTTGCAGATACCCTTTAAAGGGTCGTTCGCGTGGAAACGAACCTCTGTTCGTTCCAGGGACTCAAACCGAAAAATAAAGGTTTCGGTTACGGTTACGGTTACCGCTTCCTGTTGATAACGGTTTCGTTTCGGTTTTTTACGGTTTCAATTTTTACGGTTTCGGTTACCGGTTACACGTTCCTAAAAACCGGTTTATTTCGGTTTTTCCAATAATCTGTTTAATTGGAATGCTAGACAGCCGTTTTATAATAAACGGTTTAATGAAGTCCCACATATCCAACAAGGTGAAATTCAAGGAGCTTAGAAACGTCTTAATACTTCTAATTGGTCAAAAGTTGCACACGTTTCTAGCTCCAACGCTTGTTCACTACATCTACTTACATTCTATAGTTTGATACCCGAGCATACGTGTTACTTCCGCTACTAAAGGATCATCGCATTCTATATAAAAAAATTGAAAAAAAATATTCCTACTTTGTTGTCGGGCAGAATTTGTAGATAACCCTAAGAAAGTTCCCACTGAGTTCTGGAAGAGCCATTCGCACCTTCTCGTCGCTATAGTTTATTTCAACCTAATACATGCAGACGAGTCTTCGCCCACACTGACGGAAGGAGCAGAACTATAGCCATCCTCTAGTAAAATACTGATAAGTGCAATAAAGTGATAAAATTGAGAGCTGGGCTAGTTGGTGAAAGCCATACATAATATAAATGCAATAGCCCAAAAGAAGGAAGAGTAAGGAGCTGAGCGAACAACACAGAAACAACACAGAAAGCTGCAAAAATATGTCATGCGTTGTTCGTTCCTTTCCCTAGTCTTCGTTGTTGTGCCATGTTACACCTATACGTCATGTTTGCTATTTCGAAGCAATTGCCTATGGCTATACGAAGCGCACGTCTCTCGCTGGCTGATTCTGTGACGCTAGAAAAATGGTGCATTTATATATAAGAAAAACTAAAAAAAACGTGTGGACGGAAAAAAATGAAAATGAAGTGCGGACGGACAGTGCTAATCACACTTTATTATAACGCGCGAGCGTGTCTTCCGGGGAGCGCTAGACTGGTGGCATTCGCGGAAACTAAGCTAGTCACGTGGCGCAACATGGAACGGCCCGCTCGAGGGGTGTCCTGCCCACTCTATCAGCTGGCGGCGAACGCGAAAGGCTGCTCGCATGCTTTTTAGAAACATCATTGCTCGAACAATATACAAACTAAAGCATGAAGGCATGACGTCATGAAGGCATGAAGGCATGAAGTCATCAAAAAACAAAAATAAATTATAAATCACTTTACTTTTATCGCTTATCAAGCTGATAGAGTGGGCAGGACACCCCTCGAGCGGGCCGTTCTATGTTGCGCCACGTGACGAGCTTAGTTTCCGCCAATGCCACCAGTCTAGCGCTCCCCGGAGAAAGCCGCACGCTCGCGCGTTATAGACAAGTGTGATTAGCACTGTACCTTATTTAAACTGTATATTATATATATATATATATTCGAAAATATGCAGATGAATGAACAGTACTTCATCGAATGAATCAATGTTTTACGATACCACCGAAAGCCAAAATAAATGGCGGAGCCAAGATTTGAACTCTGGGCCTCCCAATGTCCGTTCGGGTGTGCTTATACTATATTATATTATATTATATTATATTATATTATATTATATTATATTATATTATATTATATTATATTATATTATACAGGCCCCGGGCTAACTGGCATTTTGAATTCCTCTTTATGGCTCAGGGTTTTCCTTCTTTGCCCACCTGTTTAACACAGTTTCAGACCAAATTCCTCTTTCACCCAACTGACTTCCCTTTCTTCTGCGTGTTTGGTTGACTTTGCCGCACTGCCCACCACTCCACCTTCCCCGCTACCCAACAGCGCATAGGCAGATGCCTCCGGAGTCGGTTTTGGATTACTTATAGGGGGCTATGCGCAGGCAATCATAGCCCCTCTGCCGAGGCTAATATACCTCTGGGAAGGACTCGCCGCGTTCTGGTGCGCGTGCATTGGCGAGAAAGGAACTCTTCTACAAGCGGACAACACAGCTTTGGCTCTAGCGCTGCACCGCGGCCATGGTCGAGCTTTGCCTTGGGCTATTGCCAGTGCCGTTTCTCTTCTTTTTCTTAATAAAGATATCTCAATAAAATGGGTACCGTCGGTCATGAGCCCCGCCGACCTGCCGTTGTGGGCTTGACACGCGATGGCAA
This sequence comes from Ixodes ricinus, assembly GCA_037355805.1. Lineage (NCBI taxonomy): Eukaryota > Metazoa > Arthropoda > Arachnida > Ixodida > Ixodidae > Ixodes > Ixodes ricinus. The sequence goes on from JAZHYW010004990.1 coordinate 48,412, forward strand.
GCCGGCGGGCCATTGAGTCCTCGCGCTCTCAGCGCGAGACATCTTTTCCTTCTCGTGCAGAGGGCGGCGGACGAATCGAGGAAACGTCCGAACGGTTTCTTGAGCTTTTCAATAAATGTTAATAAATAAATAAATAAAGAAAAATGGCACAGGAGAGAGAGAGAGAGAGAGAGATAGAGAGAGAGAAGTGTTGAAAAGAAAGGAAGCCTGGGAATAGCCCAAGGCAGCTCGTCCATGGCCGCAGCGCAGCGCGAGAGCGAAAGCTCTGTTCTCCGTGTGCAGAAGTGCTCCTTTGTATACTCTGTTTCACCTTATGATGTACCGCAGAAAAGGCCCCAAGCGCGAGCTTCTTGCTTTGGGACAGATCTCGGTGGCACAAGCTCTCGTGACTTAAGAGCAGCTGCCAACGCTATGAGCTCGCGCTTCTAGCCTCCGCTGCGGTACAACATAAGGTGAAACGGAGTATAGGCAATACACGCGCACCACAACACGGCGAGTCCTTCCCGAAGGCATATTGGTCTCGGCAGAGAGGCGATTATTGCCTGCTCACAGTCCCCAACATCTACGCCGTAACCGAATCCGGAGGCATCTGCTCATGCGCAGTTGGGTAGTGCGGAAAAAGGGCAGCGGTCGGCAGTGCGGCAAAGTCGGCCAAACACGCAGAAGAAAGGGAAGCCAGTTGAGTGAAAGAAAAATTTGGTCTGAAACTTTGTCAAACGAGGGACGAAGAAGAAAATGCCCAGAGTTATAGAGAGAAAAGTAAAATGCCAAGTAGCCCGCCGCCCCCTAGAGCGCCTCCAGCGAGTGGAGGACGCGAGGAATGGCTCAGAGCCGTTCTGGCGCGTGCGAAATGGTGTCATCGGCTGTGTCAAGCCTGAACCCAAGAAAACTCATGCGTCGCGTGCGCTCTGCTCGTGTCGCTTAGGCTTAAGCGAAATCCCGACCGCAGCAAGTCCTCCACGAGGAGGCGCACCGTAGACGCAAACCTGTCTGGGTCGGGACGGGCGCACAAAAAGTTGTCTTTGTGAGATCAAGCCCAGAGTCCACGCGCGCGCATTTCCCTGGCAATGGTTGTTGCCAAGAGCTGCCTGTAAAACGGCGCCGGGTGTATCACGAAGGTCATACGGCAAAAACGGCGGTAACGGCGGCCTACTCTAAATGTGGTCAGGTTACGGGAGGAGGGATGAAGCGCGATATGGTAAAAGACCTCGGCAATGTCGAGCTTCACCATATACGCTTGAGGCGGTAGGAGGTTTACTTTGATGGCCTGGGGTAGCGGAGTCAGGCGGAACTGAGGTGCCTGGAGGTAAGGAGTAAGTGCGGCGCAGTCCAAAACAAAGCGGGACTCGGTGGCTGACTTGGATACGAGGAAGACGGGGTTGAAGTACAGACCACGTGCGTTCGATGATGCCGCCAACATGTTGGTTCTGGCGGCATCGATCGTGGGGACCTGGTCAGGGAGAGGTGGGCGGGCCGTAAAGCATGAAGCCTTCATGCAGCAAATGGAAAGTACGCCGAAGTCGGGCGGCCCGTGAAAACTATGCCTGAATAAACATTGCCCAGTCGACTTGAGATGCCTACTGGGTCGGGTGGACTGGCAGCGGAGGTCCCATCGCTCTCGACTTGTAGGCAGTGCTACCAAGGTCCGAATCGGAGTCTTCGACGTCGCTTTGTTTGTTTGTAGTGCGTTCCTTTGTGTTGGTGTGGTTTTCCTCCTCGCCATCGTACGTGCCGAAGGAGTCGTCATCGGCGTGGGGCGCGATGACACTGTCGGTCCTGCTGAGCCACTCCAGGATTCGCTCTGCGGCGGTGGCCGTCGAGTCCGGATCCAATGGGTCGTTTTCTTCGGTCCATCATCAAGCACGGGCAAGAAAAAGCAGAGACGCCAGCTTCGCAAAATTCATGGGCGAGAACGTCCTCGACCGGGAAAACGTCCAGGAGCAGACGACCGTGCCGTCGATTACGGCACAGGTGGGTTTTGAAGACCCAGGCTAGCTGCCGGACTCACAGTTATGGGGGCCTCTTGAACTTGATGCCTGGGCGGTAGCTGGTGTTCGCGGGACCACGAGACGTGTGGCGTCCGCGTCGAGGCTGGTTGGGTAGTTGGTCGGGGAGCTCTCTGAAAACCTCGGACTCGAGCCTGTACGTCTGGGATACTATAGCCGTCCTCTAGTTCCCTCTGGCGACGACGTGGAAAAGTTCCAGTCTATCGAAAATGAGGTGCTGGTGTTCGGTGAGCATGGTATCCCAGTAGAACCGATACGGGTTGAGATGACGGATCTCGTGGACATATCTCGTGGACATCTATCGTGGACATCTCTCGTGGACAAACTTCTGGTGTTCTGGGCGAGGTCGCGCAGAATGTCGTAGGCCTGACGGACCCTCGCTTCTGGAATGGGCGGTGGGGCTCCAGTGCAAGTAGTCGGATCGCGTTGGTGACTCTCGTAGAAATGATTCCCGTAGAAGGCATGCCTCCGGCGGAAGCATGGAAAGGGCCCCGGAGATGCTAGCAGCGATCTCTTGGCGCGTCTGTAGATGTTTGAGCTCACCGTGCTGACGTTCGAATAGCTCGCGCTAAGAGTTCTGCGACAGGGACTGTTGAGACTGCTGGCTGTGTGGGGCGAGACCGACCTTGGCATCAACGATGGAAGCGGGGCAGCTCCCAAGGTTGAGGCGAAAGAGGCAGAAATGGCATCCCCTGTCTGTTGGACGAGGGCGGCTCCGTCATCGGCGGCCAAGTGCGTTGGCGCGTTCGACGACGAGGCATCCTTCTCCTTGGCTTGTTCTCTTGTCATGCTGAGATGCGTGGCAGTGCCGGTGGCTGCCACTGGGTTCGGAAGAGAGTCTCGGCAGGAAAAGAAAAAAACTCGGAAACCCTTCGGACGTTTCCTCGTTCCTTCCGTCGCTCCCGGTTATATATATATATATATCATTGAGATTTATCTCTGCTCTGTAAAAGACGAGGTTCGAACGCTACGTGCCAAAGCAAAAAACCACACTATCAAAAGAAAAAATCAAATAGACGCACGTGCTTTGGCACGTGACGAACATGATTACAAAATACACAAGAAAATGTTCGTAGAAAACAATAACATGGGGCTGCGTTTTCTACACTTATGAAGACGTCGATGACTGGCTACGGCCGTACGAGCGGGTTTTCCAGCAGAAGCGACGGACGGACGAACAGCACGTGCGCCTGCAGAGTCTTTACTTCGCGCTTGTAGGTATGGCCAGACACTGGTTTGAGAATCGCGAGACTTCATTTGCCTCGTGGACAGCTGGCAGGAATGCCCTGAGACGGATATTCACCAATCAATATCGACGCGATAGGGCCAATAACCTTCTTCAAACGAGGTCTTAGGGCGCAATTGAGACTATCCCCAGTTTCTTCGAGGTTCTTTTGCGCCTAATGGCTCGCGCCGACCCTTAAGCCACCCACAAATAGAAGGTGCGGATTCTGATGCATAGTGTAAAGGATTAGATTTTCCGTGGTCTTGTTCGAAATCCCCATTCGCCGTCGAAGGTTTCGTCACCTAGGCAACGAAATTGGAACGTGCCCGCCACGCAAGAGCCAGCCAATACCATCGGCACTCGATAATCGTTGCTTCTTCTGCATTGCGCTAAAGTACCCCAAGCATCCTGGGCATTCCCGACATAACCTGTGAAGACGTCCGGGAAGAGCTCCATGAGGTGATGATTGCCCTGATGATTGCTGTTCTCACAATCGCTCGCCGAGGTCACCCAAGAGGAGGTGCATCGAGCCTTCCAACTTGAAGCTCCCAATAACACGAAGAAGCCATGTGAACCAACATTAAATAACGGGATGGCCATGAACGAAGGAACGCCACAAGCTAAGCGCCAGGCCATGGCATCACCCGAACGAGATCCTCTGAACACGCAGTATTCTCAACGCCAGGAAAGACAAGTTAATTTTCTCTTAAGATGTTCACCATACAACTTAAGACGATTGGAATAATAATAGAGGCCAAATACGTACTAAATATGGTGAACAAATATTAAAACAGCAATTAACACAACTTTACTATTTGCAACCACTAATTAGCGATATCGCAACAAAATCATGATCTGCAGAAATATTAAAAAAAGGAAAAATGAATTGTATTTTCGAGCATATATCAAATATTGTCTAAAAATGCTACGAGTCATTTTATTGTGCTAGAAATGTAGCTATTATTAGTTATTTTGTCTTGTTTTCTTGTTTAAATTTGTATGTATAATGTGTGTTCCTTGTAAGAGCTTCGCCACTCTGAAATTTGTATTGGGCACGGTACCTGGGTCAAGTGTTTTATTATGCCTTTTGTCCCTGCCTCCCCGAAATAAAATGGCAACTAAATCCAATAAAATACAATACAGTACGTCCTCCAGGAGCGACCCTCGCCGAGTTGCGCTATCACTGCTGGGAAGCCGACCAGATCTGCCGCCATTGCCCCTACAGACAAAGAGGGCTGCTCGGCTTTCAACCGAACCACCCACGGCTAAGCTACGCTGAGCGAGCCCAGAAGAATGAAGAGTACGTTTGACGACTTTAGTCTCTCCCGCCTGCACCCGCCGCGGTTCCCGGTCGCCGTCCCACTACGTCCAGCTTCGCCGATGCACCGTCCCCGTCGTGAGCGCCTGTCGCCCTTGTCGAGCCGAAAAAACTCAGCACAGCAAACCCGGTAGGTGGAGTTGCCAAAATCGAACTGCATAGAGATCCTCCAAGAACGCCGGACACCTCCCACCCGACCGACGCCATGCGTCAGAGAGAGGCTTCCGCAACGGTGGCCAACAATCTCAACAATGTCATCCACAGCCACGACGCATCGTTTCTCGTGGACATTGAAGAAGACGAATCCGTTTTGAGTGGGAGTTTTTCTCCATGCCTCCGGAAAGTAACTACACCATGAGGTGGCCAAGAGATACGTACCGCCGGAGGGCACATTAGTACACTTGTTGGAAGCTGCACTGTTCGCATGAAGATACACTGCGATACGTGTCCAGTGAAGTTCGTCGTTCTGCGGGACTGTGCGACAGACGTTATACTCAAAAAGTAGTTGTGTGAATACGGCGCGGTTAGCGACATCTAAACAAACGACTTGGCTCTGCTAAATTCTGGCATAAAACTAGAAAGTGTTGCGGCTGACTTCCGTGGATCCGTCTTGGAGTTGTTCTTCACCTGTCACCTACGGCAGCAAAGCCTGTTGTCGTATGTGGCCCCCGCGCGGGCCAACGGCGCTTGACAGACTCACGCTCAGCATTTAGAGACCTACCCTTCGAACATCGGACCACTGGTGGCTTCAAATGGGGGCTTTAAATACAAAAAGAAAGTCTTCCGGAAGCCACGAGATGATATGCGACCGCCAGACCTCACAAGAAAAAAAAACACCGGCTTTTGTATGAGTGTCGGTCTGTCGTTATTATGTTGCAGTCCGAGCGGCGATAGCGTCGAAACGTCATATCAGCCAACAGACCATGGCAAGAGTGTCTGCGGGTTGCATCATCTGTCCCTTTCTAAAAGAAGGAAGGGCTATTGCATCATCAGCCCCCGCACATCGAACACCACGTTAAGACATGAATTCCAGGAGGCTCCTTTCTCTCGGGGGGCCTTCTCGCCCTTGGAGGATAATTTAGCATGGTCTCAGGGAGCCCGACGATCCGGATTAACCTGTCTGTTAACTGTACACAAAATTATACTTCAGTCACCCCAATTCAGGTCTGTTTCTTCGGGGATATAAGATCAGCGAACCACAGCCCCGACCCTTTTTCCGCCCTAAGATCTTTCCTCCGGAACGCAACTGGTTAAAAGCGACGGGTTGGACTCCACGCGGATCATTTTTCCCATTTGTGGGTGAGTGTCTAGTTTTTCTCTTTGAGTACACACCAGGCTCGATCTACTGGGTTAATTATTAGCAGCAGTTGTTTTTTGTGTGACAATCTTGGACGTAATATGAGCTGCGCGTAAGGATAGCGGTGCTAGGACATGGCCAGAGCTCGATACGATCATATATCTCAATTCGCTTCGCAAGTCGGAATTGATATGTACCTGCGACCACTTAGAGGTGCATAACTGGAGACCGAAAAAGAGCCGCACCTTATCGACTTAACTCGCGCCTCTGACATTGGCGTGGCTGAGCTCGTTGTAGAGCATTAGGGAGAGGGAGACATGAGAGCTGGAGAAAAGAGAACGCGAGCGTTGTGCCCGTAAATGCAAAATGGAGCGTGAACAGTTTGATTGAGAACGAGAAACGAACCGAAGGGACCACACGCTCGAGCATATGAAGATAGAACTACCATCTCTTGAGCAAGCGCAGGCAGTAGCTAGCCTTGAGGCTGCGACCGAGGGTGCGTGTCTGAGAGGGAAAAGAGCAGAGGCTGGAAGCCACACATTGTCAGAAAATCACCAGCTTTCCTCCAACACGGCCAGACAACATCCTACCTGAATCACTAGCTGACAGAAATTAGCGAGTTAGCAGGTTTATGGGAAAGGAGAAGCGGAGACCCCTCAGGCGCTCGACGGCTGCTTCTCAGAGGACGAAATTGACACCATGATGAAGACGACGCTGTTGAAGTTCAGTCAGCCCAAGACTCGCCACAAGGAAGAGAAGGCAACAGATCAGAATTCCAGCCAGGATCCTGATGACTACTGTCGGCCCCCGTGTGGTTTTGAGGACAAACCCAGGAGTCCGGCGCTAGAGACTGCGCTCTTACAACAAGGGACAGAGCTGTGATTGAAATCCCATTCAACAAAACAGATCAGTCTTGTCTGGTCCGTTTGCTGCACAAGGACGCCGACCCGCTCTTAGAGTTCGGGTGCAAGAGGAATCTGGACAAGCGCGCGTCAATGAGACAGATATTATCCAGGTTGGAGGAGAGAAGTCCCCAGCTGACCCACCCCACGGAATTCATAAGCAACGGCGGCAACGAGAGCACGGCATCCGCTGAGGGCACGGATGAGACCGTGCTGTACAGAAAGCAAATTCCGCGCCTGGGGCTCTCAAAGGAATCGTCCTGTCTGTGCCGGAAGTACAAAAGAAAAAAATGTATACGTTAACAAATCTCTGTACTACGAAATGAGAGCGCAGCTCTTGAGAAGCACGAGGAGAAGGTACGAAGGCGAGTGTATGCCCCTCCACCTACGTCGTGCCCTCTCCTCCCCTCCTCCTCCCCTCATCTCCTCCTCACCCCTCCTTCTCTCCTGCTACCGTGCTACTCCCCTTGTCCTTCTTTTTCTCCTCTTCTCTTCTTCACGGTCTCTCCGCTAAATTTAACTGAAAAATGTACGCCAGGTGACCTCAACATCAATTCAGTTTCTCCGCTAACTTTAGCGGGAGAACGACGTCACATGACTTGGTATCACGTCACCTATCAGCAAAGTTAATTACTCCACTACCTTTCACGGAAAATGTCACGCCCTCTGACCCCAAGACGAATTTAGTTCTCCCTAAATTTAGCGGGGAAGTTAAGTTTCTCTGCAAGATTGAGGGGAGAAATTCAGTTTTTTTGCAAAATTCTGGCGGACCGGATGTCATGTAGGCGGAAAAACTGAACTTGTCCCGTAAATATTTTGGAGAAACTGAATTTTCTACTAAATTCAGCAGGAAATTAATTTCATGCTGAGTGCACGAGAACTCACATTTTTCCAGCTGAAATTGCCATGGTTACGCCGATGCCGACAACGACAACGCGAAACACAGAAACGGGCGCCTAAGGTTTGCGCTCTAAAATAACACAAGAAATATAGCGCAAGCGCAGCGTCCTCTCGTCAGGCCAGAACAAATCCGACAATAAGCATCATCTGAACTTTGGTTGACTGCACATCGCGGACTAAGTTTCACGAGACGGAAAGGCGGAGAACGAGGAGTTCTCCAACCAAAGAAGCCTTCGAACGTCGCGACAGTGATCAAGGGGTGCCTAGTGAAAGCACGGAGATCAAATTGCACAGAGCATACCCTAGGCGTGAGCACCGAGAGACATTTGCGCTCTTGCAGCGCGGCGAATCAATAATCAAGAACTCGGACTCCAAGATGGTTCTTTCTTCCCGGCGGACGAAACTCAGGAGGACGCCGCGCCGTCAAATTAACGTCCTGAAATCACGCAACGACGCTTCCAGCAAAAAAATGTTATTTGAAGCTCAAAAAGATGCACGTAGAAGAAGGAGCTCTTGTCCAGGGCGGAGACGAAGTACGCCAAAACATACATCGCCAGGAGGCATCAGCCTATTTTATGTATCTCGGTGCGAGGAGTCGTGCGAATAAAAACCATGGCGACGGCTCTTGAGCAGTCCGTGCCCAGGCTGTCAGCCAGTTGCACATGATTACTGAGTTCAGACTCTTAATTATAATATTTCTTGGAAATATCACATTGGCGACGAGCAAACCTCAACAAGCTACGAAGGCAGAGCTATAAAGATGGACAAAGAAGCATAAAAGTTATTGGAATGGCTAGTTCTTTCTGGATCTTCTGATAGTACGACGCTTAAGCTGTAGTCGTTTCTCAGATAACGCAAGGATGAATGGGATGAGTATGAGTAAGTACTCGAGCGATATTTAATTGCAAATTATCAGAACACAACAAAAGAAGTGCGCGGTCGATTTGCGAACTGTGGCCAATGAACATATTCGTTTTTCAGAAATTTCTTAGCACAAGAAAGCTCTCGGAATGTAGACTATGAAATAATTATAACTTGTTTAAAATGGCATTACGCTCCCAAGCCTTCCGTAATTGTAGGACGTCTGATGTTCCACACAGGATTCGTAAAAAGGGAAACCATGAGCGACTTATTTGCCTTTTTGTGGAAGTTGGCGGACTCTTGGGATCTCACTACTGTGCTCAACGACTTGCTTCGAGATCTGCTAGATTGTTGCATAAATAACGATCTTACGCAAACCCAACTTTTGGAAAATGTTGGACTGACTTTCGAGAAAGCGGTAAAGGTTGTCGTGGCATTGAAACCCGTGACAAAAAATCTCCAGGCAATCACGTGACAAGCTAGGACGACTTCACCTTTTGAAACCAACCACCTAGCATATCAAAAACCTAAACAATCCCGATGTTTTAGATGCGGAAAACCACATGGTTCGGCAGCTTGTCAATGTGCTGCTATGACATGCCACAACAGCTCGATTGTCGGCCTCCACTCAAGGATCTGCACACCAAAGTCCTAAGACAAGTCAGGCAGCGTCAAAAAGAGAGGAAAGCTGCGAGAGAATGCCAGAACCCGCGAGGCTAGTGGAACTTGCCAGGATGACGGTCAAGAAAGGCGTTATCGGCTGTTCCATTTCACAGCATCGACGAACTCATTGTCCCGGGGAGTGACGATGAACACCCAACCTACAAGATGGCGCAACTAAAATACGGTCATGTTTTTTTTAAAGTTACCATAACTGTCATTCCATGAAAATATGTAAACATGGAACTCGACACTGCGTCAGGCGTCTTTGAAATAAGAAGATAAACGTTTATGGGAACTGTTACTGGATGTGAAGTTTATCCCTTCCAATCTCGTTTTTAGAGGGCACTACAGAGATTCGACACTGGTTTAATGTTGGGCCGAGGTCCTGGTAAAGTAAAACAATTGAGAAGTTCTTCCTCTGTTCGTCGTTGGCGGAACTTCCCCAACTCTGCTAGGACGACAAAGGGTAGAAGCACTGGTTGTACCTATTGCTGACGTCGTGAATCTACATAATTGAAATGCAAAGGGTCTAGTCACCTAATTGCAAAAATTATTTTCCTTTAGGTCTGGGTATGCTGAAATACGTGGAGTCAAGATTTGCGTGCCAGCTGGATCAAGAACCCGGTTCTTCTAACCACGCCCAGTCACCTTTTCATTGCAGGATTTTGTCACCCTAGAGCTTTCACGACTAGAAAGGAAAGGAATTTAGGAAAGATATCTGTCTGAGCTGCACCGATTGTGGTGATACTAAAAAAGAGATGGCCGGGTACGAATTTGTGGAGGCTTCAAGATCGCCACAAAAACAGCAGCCCAAGTGAAAACGTACTCGATCCCGAAAATCGAAGAGCTCTGGACAAAGCTCTTTGGAGGCGACATGTTCTCCAAGTTGGTCCATAAAGATGCTTACCAGGATTTGGTTCTCTCTCCGGCCTCAAGCATTTAGGTCATTATCAACACCCACAAATGATTGTTTGAGTACATGAGGTAAAACTTTAGTGTATCATCAGCGCCACCAATTTTGCAGCAACAATGGGAAAATCTGCTTTGCGACCTCAGCCACACTGTTGTCTACATTGACGACATATTGTTAACCTGAGTGGATCACTCGGACAGCATGAGAAATTGCGAATCGGTACTTCAGCTGCTATGAATTGCAGGATTAAAGGTGAAGTTAGAAAGTGAAAGTGTTTTGCTTTTAAGGAGGAGTACTTGGGACACCTGATCGACGACGAAGATCTTTACCCTTCACTAAGCAAAGTGGAAGCAATTGTAAAGAAACCAAGTTTATTATACACAAAGGACCTACACATTTTCTTTGGCCTGCTCAATTTATTTCTAGTGAATATATTTACCCCATTTCTCAAGCGTCCTGGAGCCACTAAATCGAATGCTTGGAAATGGAACAAACTTGACTGGATAGTAAGAACGAGAAGGTGTGTTCGAGCGAAAAAAAGAGCTGATGACTTCTGCTGGTGTCCTTGTACTTTACGATCCCACAAAGCACCCCTTTTTAAACTGCGACGAGTCACTCACTGGAATTAGAGGTGTAATGGCACGCAGGAATTTCATGAACGACGAGAAACCCTCTGCTTTCGCATAAAGTCGTTTGATGGCAGAAAAAACGAAACTATAGCCACATATGCAAAGAGGCTCTTGCACTGATATTTATAATAATCAAATTCTAGGAATGCATTTGGGGCAGTAATTTTGAGGCAATCAGTGGCCCAATCCACTGCTGATATTTTAGGTGCTAATAAAGGTATTCCCTCACATTGATCAACAATAATCTAAATGTGGGCCTTTAAAATTACAAGCTACAGCTACACATTGGTTTCGTGACCTGGCAAAAGCTAAAGCTAAACTTTGGTTTTCTGCCCTGGCGATTTAGCGCATCATGCTGTTGCGCTGAGTCGCCTACCACTGATAGCAAAGAAAATTACAGTGACCAGGACCGCAGTGTTTTTCATGTCGGAACATGCCTACAAACATCTCTCCCCAGAAGTTTTTGCGTTAGCTACGGAACGAGATCCGGTGTTGTCGAAAATTCACGAGGTACTATGGGACGGATCGACTCTTCCCGCTGCACCAGAGTGGCAACCTTACGCTACCAAGACGCAAGAGCTCTGCGTGCAAGACAGTTGCGTACTAAGGGGTACCACAATAGTTCCAAAAAGTATCAAAGGAAGTGTGCTGCATCTGCTGCATGAGGGACATCAGGAATGGTCAAAATGAAGACGGTCGCAATATGTCACGTTGGGGTATCTGGCATTGACGAAGACATTAATTTCAAGGTCAAGAGCTGCTCTCTGTCAGGAACACCAGCAGGCACAGCAACCAGTGCAAAAGAAACCATGGCCATTTCCCGAGAAACCTGTGTCAGGCTTCTATGTAAAATTTGGGGGTCCACATTAAGGACAATATTCATTAATCTTTGTAGATGGCTACTCAAAGTGACTTGAGGTGATGGTGGTTCCCTCACGCTCAGGCAAAGGCAACGTTAAATTGCTTTCGATCAGTATTTGCAACGCACGAATTGCCTTACCTGATCATGAGCGAGAATGGACTATCCTTCACATGCTCCGTATTTCTATTTACAGAAAAAAACCTGCTTCGCCGTGAGGCATTATTGCAGGGGGTGGGTTTCATACAAACACTTTTGTTTTAGAACACAAGTAATACACAAAAAAAAACAAAAAAACAAAACACTTTCTATGGATCAATATTGAAATTAAATAAAAACACACTGTCTATAAAAACACTACACAATTGAAAATTCAAAAAAACAAATTTGCCGCAAGCACATCTTTCGGCAACCTATTCCACTCTTCTATGGTTTTCGGAAAGAAAGAGAAAGCAAAGGTGTCGGTGCGGCAAGAGTACGGTCTAATCTTCTTGGGGTGATCTGCTCTTTCGGACACATAAAAAGGTTAATGTAAAAACACATCTCTGTTAATTAATAGTCTATTGTTGTAGATATCATCTAAAAATTTCATCCTAAACAATTTTCTACGCTCACTGAGTTTCTCCCAATGTAGGGCATGTTTCATGTTAGTGACACTCGCTCCAAGTTCGTAATAGTTTAATACAAATCTAGCACATTGATTTTGTACCTTTTCAAGTTTGTCTATTAAATAATTTTGGTGTGGATCCCAGACAACTGAGGCGTATTCCATACACGGACGGATATATGTGAAGTATAAAGTTTATCTAATTTTCCTCGGGGCTTGCCGAAAATTTCTCCGTACAAAATTAAGCATTCGTATTGCCCTTAGGGCTATCATTTCAACATGTCCCGTCCACGTTAAATAATTAGATAACATAACGCCTAGGTATTTTACATTTGAGCTAGGTTTATCTATTTCATTATTTATCATGTACACGGAAGTAGTGGCATTTTTTTCTTAGTAAATTTAACATGCACGCACTTTTTAACATTTAGGTTCATTCTCCAATTTTTACACCATACAGAAATTTTATCTAGATCACTCTGTAACGCATTAATATCGTTAAAATTATTAATTATTCTATAAATAACACAATCGTCCGCAAATAATCGAATATATGATTGCATGCCAGAAATAATGTCGTTTATATAGATCAGGAAGAGCAGAGGACCCAGTAACGAGCCCTGGGGGACACCAGACTCGACTTTTACATACTCAGATTTTTCCCCACCAAGCACGACACATTGCCCTCGTCCACTTAAGTAATCTTTAATCCAAGCCAGTACGTTGCCATCCAGGGACAGTAAGCTAAGTTTATAAAATAACAAATCATGATCTACAAGGTCAAATTCCTTTCGAAAATCCAAAAACAAACAATCCACTTCGTCTCTAGCGTCAATAGCTCCAGCAAGAAAATGAAAGACATCAACAAGTACTGTGTTACAGGATGCTCCAGTAAGAAATCCGTGTTGATCTCGAATAAGAAACTTTTCGACGTTTAGATGAGCAATGAGATTACTATAAATTGCGGAATTTGTAAAAATTAATCGGATTCGAAATATATTAATTCCCACTTCTTCCCGGAATCTAATGGGGCTGCGGAAAGAGCTATTCAAGCTACCAAAAGCAAACTCAGGCAAGCTTCTGAGTGAGAATTTCAGACAAAGATCTCACGAGCCCTTCTGCAGAATCGCACTAAACCTCACGAGTTTACTGGACTCAGAGCTGCCGAGGTCCTCATGGAACGGAATCCGAAAACGGCAATGTAATTGCTGCATCTCGGTTTCCCTTATACATGATACTCATACAGCTAAAACGGATGCAACATTGCTATCATACAGATCAACGACCGCTAGTGCTGAAACAGGGCGACAATATTTGTCCAAAGAACTTTCGAACGGAGCCTGACTGGACCCCCGTGTCGGTACTGCATCCAGAAAGCGGATCATCAGCGCACGTTGTTCTGGATGATGGTACCTGCTGAAATCGTAACGGTGACCACTTGCGACATAAAGTTCGTCCTGCCTGGGAACATTGTACGTCTGGTTACAAGTTGAGATTTGCCCCTGTCGGATGTTTCATCGTCGGTACCTTCTGTGCCAATATTCCCGAGAAACACAACTGCGCCGCCTCGTCGCAGTGCCATTGCGTGTACCTACAGTGCGAGTATCCCCGCGAATTTCAGCACTTGAGCTCTAAGCACCAGTGGCAAGCCGAAACAACCAAAGTGAAGCTTCCCTTCTTGAATCGGTCAGTTCCAGCATCGATGGGATCCCGAAAAAGAGAACATTTACGCGAGTTAAAAAGTGGATGTCGAGCTATGAGCCATAGCAAACCAGGAGTGAATGTGTGTTATGTATCGCGGTTTGAGTAATCATGGGAATAAAGACAACGACTGCGCTCGAGCAGTCATAGCCGAGGCTGTCAGCAGGTCATACATTACGTTGGGTTCAGGCTTTTAATTTTAATATTTCCTGGAAATATCATACCTGCAACATAAGTGCGAGCAAGAAAACGGGAGGGGACACCGATGAGTGCAGACCGAAGAAAGCAGGATCAAGACAGAGGGAGCCTGGCAGGAGGCGCCACAGCTCCAATAAGTCGTCCAAATCGAAGGAGAAGCCATGGAGGCCATCAGACTTGACCTGAACGTTAACCACAAGAAACGAGGAACATACTTATTGGGACGCTGCAGCACAGCGAAGCCAGTCCTCGATCTCGTTCAGGTCTATCGGTTGTCAGAGTCATCTATTCAACTCACCGCCAGTCATCATGTAAGATCTGAAAATTAAATCACTCCTCACAAACTCAAATCCTGTACAAAAGATTTGAAGAGTTTTTTTTTTTTTTGGCATCTAAAACAAACGGGGTGCTCGATAGAGAGAACATTTCAGGAATTAGAAGAGAGTAGGTCGTGGTTATATCTCTCGGGAAAAGAACATGAAATAATTGAATGATCAGCTTTTCATTTAATTTAGTGAAGTTTTTTATTTTTTTTTATTTTCACGGGAGACCGACGTTTTACGTAGTTTTCGACATTCGCTTGCTTTTTTACGCGTTAAAGTTTATTATAAGCGCTTTCCCTCGGCATAGTTCGGCATTTTGGAGCACGTGCTAAAACAAAAAAGGGAGACAGACTAGAATATTATATGATCTGGTGTGTGTTCGATAGAGAGTGCTCGACGCGCATTCCCAGTACTTTCTTTGGTTGAATGCCGTCGCCGTCCTAAAATTCCGCAAGCTACTTCAAGCGCATGGTAGTGAGCAGAAAAAAGGCGCGACCATTGTGAAAAACAAAAAAACAGTGATCCAGCCGCCCAAACCATCGGCTCTCCGGTAGTCTCTCAAAGGAGTAACTGCAGATATCTCCTGTTCAACGACCAATTCCCGGCTGGCCGAGGGAATGTTGCGACTGCCTTCCTTGGCTCCGTCCTGGAGTTGGCATTTCCACCGGTCGCCAACGGCAGCAAAGCCTTTTGTTACACAGGGCTCCGGCCAGGGCCAACGAGGCAAGACAGAGTCACGTTCAGATTCCAGACACCAACCCTTGAAACATCGGGCTGGTGGTGGCCTTCGCTGCAGGCTCTAAACAACACAATAAAGTTTTTAGGAACTCACGAGACGACCTGAGACCGCATGCCCTCGCTAGGAGAAAAGCCGGCTTCCGCATGTGTGTGTGTGTAGCTGTGTGTGTGTGGGGGGGAGGGTGTGTCTGCCGGTGTTGTGCTTTAGTTTGAGCGGCAAGAACGCCGACACCTTGCGTCAACCCTCGGAACATAGCAAGAGCCGCTGCGGGTTGCATCATCTGCCCCTCGCTGAACAAATGCAGAACGAACGCATCAGCCGGCCCCAGACTTCAAACACCACGTGACCACTCGAACTCCGGGGAATGCTTCTCTCTCTCCGAGGGCCTTCTCGCCCTGGGAAGGCTATATAACATGGGCTCAGGGATCCCGAATTCACCGATCAACCAGGCTATTATGCTTCCTGTATATTGCCACGCGAATCGCTGAGCCAGCGCGTACTTGGCCGTATGGTTACCGTGCTTCGCTAACGCGCCGAAAGTCAGGGTTCGATTCAAGGCAGCGGAATGTTCTTTTATTTATTCTTTCTACTTGGCGTTCTCAAAAATATGGGTACTTTGTTGTCTAAGTGAGGTACGAATGTTCTACGCACCGAACCTTCTAGGCCGAATGTTCCAGAGACCCACGCGGCTAAAAAATGTGATCCGCGTGGCAAGCCGGGGTCAGTCTCGCCCGAGCGTTAGATCGTGCTTCTACGGAGACTTCGACGACTGCGACAGTTTGTTGTTATCTTCCGTTTCCATTTTTTTGGGGCACAAATACGACCAACGCACGACGACAAGGCCCAGTACAGCTGCCAGGAGCCCCGTGCACCCAGAAAGGCCGACGAGTGGCGAACGGCTCACCAACGCCCTATATACTATCACTGAGGGGGGGGCGGACACGTGTAGCGATGGTGCAGTTTCCGCAGATGGGGCTGAGAGGGTTAGCGCTGAATGACCCTCGGCCCCGCCTGGTCTCTTTGCACTTTGTAGTTGTAGTCCAAAATATAGTTGTTAAATTGTGTTTAAAACTGTCGCGACTTGCACGGGGGCTGGGATCTTTGTCAAGCTTCTTTAGCAGCATTTTGTACGTGTCCTTGCTGCCATATAAAATGTGAAAACATATAAACTTCATTTCATCTGATTTCAAGCTAACATCGCACATCGTTTTCAAGTATGGCCTCTTGTTCAACGGCTCAATTTACACTTACAGTAATTGAAAAATTGTGAGTAAGCACGATTATTCTAGCTATAAATTGTCACGAAAACTTGGCGTATATGATTATATTAAATCGCAACTAACATAACTTAAAAGTAGAACGAAAAGGGGAGGGGATTCGCTTACCGCCACACAGAAAGACGCCTTCGATTCTGGGACGATCATAGCTATAACTTCGAAGTCCTTGGGCGAGGAGAGCAGGCCGCCCCGCGCTTACCCAGGCTGACCACGCCTGGTTCAACTCTGGGAGGCTCCGTCGAATTGAGAGCCAGAGTCGGAGTCGAACCGGACAGCCAGACATCTGTCCTGTAGAACGTAGAATAACTGTCGACCCGATAGGTCTTCTGCCATGCCGCTGCATCTCTGCTACAACGGAACACGCGGAAGTGGCAGCCACTGTGGCAGAAGCTTTACGTTTCGCCCTTGCCGTTGGCGATGGCAGGGTCGGCGGGGTTGCGGCCGCGAGAGGTGCTCCTCCGCTCTCGCCAGCACCGTGGCCTCGAAAAAAAACAATTGTGGTGGCTTAGCTCGGCTATGCCAGGATATACGTAGCCTGAGCTTATGCGCACCAAATGAGAGGCGCGATGAAGCGGCTCTGGTGCAGCGTCAGACTCGGCTACTGCGCAAAGGAGGCGGACAGCTGGGCACCCGGTGGCGCCAGTGCGTCTGCCACTGCTATGACGTCACTCTTCTGGACTGTGCAGGCCGGCGGGGCGCGCGCGGTTGCTGCGGAGCGCGCGGCGGCGGCAGCTCCGGCGCGCCAGCTGTGCGCCGTGTGACATCACTGCTCCTCGCGCATGAGCAGACCGTCGAGGCGCGCGCGGCGGTGGCGGAGCGTGTGGCGGCGGCGTCTCCGGCGCGCCAGCTGTGCGCCGTGTGACGTCACTGCTCCTCGCGCTTGAGCAGCACGGAGCACGGCTCATTGTGCGAGCCACGCGACACTGCTCAACCTCGGCCAGTGTAGCTCACGCTACAAATGAACCGGTCCGCTCTTCTCCGCGGACCGGTTCAATCGTATATTGCACATACTATTGTCCTTCGAAACCGTCGGTTTTCGCAGCCTGGCTCATATAGGCCGGAGATGCGAGCGCAGCTGTGTGCTTCTGTGTTTCCCTCCAGCAGCGACAATTCACGGTTTGGCCGATTCTCTCGCATCTCAGCCCGACCAGCAGAAGCAAGAATGAGAATTGCATTCTTTGATAACCTCGAACTATAGGAATACGTACTCTAAACGTCGGTCAGAAAGAAAGCAACGTCGGCTCTACCTTGGGCTACTCGGACCGTCGGCATCAGATGCAGCCGCCCAGCTAGACGTGGCTTATTAGCCGCTAAGTCTCAGCGTGGCGGGCACGGCGATATGCGATATCGCCAAGCCAACGACGGAGCCAACGGAGCCACGAAAAAACGGAGAGTCGGCCGAGTATGAACCACGGCCCACGGTACGAACAACAGCCCGTTCGCCGGTGGCGATCGGTTATGCGGTATTCTCGGCTTGCTGTCATGATCGTTTTTTTTGCCGCGCACGTTGACTTTGATATGCGGTAAGGCTGGTGCTGCTGTTGTAGACGTCTGGTGCACATTATTCAAGACAGTCACCCCAAGTTGTCACCGTGAAGAGTTGACGGAGGAATTTGTGTGAGTTCAACGTCAGTCTGTTTTCCGTTTCGACATGTATGTCATATGCAACGATACCTGTGGTAAATGGTCTGTCTTTTGTTAGAAGACTATGGTCACATTTCTACATGAATGATTTGGTGATAGCGGTGGTCCTGTGGAAAAATGTTATATTGGAAAGATAACGGTCGCCTACGTCATCGGACGCAAAATCATACCAGCCACACCGAAACATATTGGCAGTCAAACTGGCAGCCAATGAAGGAAGAGCGGAGCCAAGCCGGTGCCGGAATCTTCAGTTATGCATAACGTCAAACCAAAATAGCCGCAAGCACAATAACAACAAAATATGGTGGTGTCATTCCAGAACTCTACAAGCTACAGCTGTTCTTCTTGTACGTTTTTCTAATAGGGTAATGGAGCACCTTGAAGGACGAGGTGGTATTATCCCCTTGTCTTCTCGAGAGCCCTGCCGACCTTCGCCATTCGACAAGCTGTACGTTATAAGGACAGCTTTGGAAACAACACCTCGCCATGGCTGCTGGTGATTTCTGCCGACCTTAGAGAGGAGATCTTTCAAGCCTGCCACGACGGCCCAACGGCTGGGCAGCTTGCCTACAGCAGCAGGCTCGCCAGGATTCGAGAAAAGTACTACTGGCCAAGGATACCGAAGACAGTTCACCTCCACACTCGATCATGCCACGATTGTCAGTAATTCTAGAAACCACCGACAAAGACGTCAGAACTTCCGCATCTAACTTCTTCTCCGTCCACGCCGCTTCAGCAGCTCGGAATCATTTTACTTGGCACTTTTCCGCTATCAACATTGGGAAACCGCTGGATAATCGTCGCCAGAGATAATCTCACGTGATAAGCCTAAACGAAACCTCTTCCTTAAAGAACTTCCGCTGAAGTCGCAATGTTTTTCATTGAGTCTGTCGTCCTCCGGCACGGCGCCCCCGAAATCCTCTCTACAGAACAAGAATCATCGTTCATGGCTCAGATGACGCGAAAACTTCTTCGTCCTAGTAGCACTAGCTACCGCCGAACCACTGTGTACTATCAACAAATATATGGACTAACGGAACGACTAAACAAAATTATTGCTGATGTGATCCTCATGTATCTCAATGTAGAGCACATGATGTGGGAGGAGGTGTTATCCTAGCTCACGTTTGCTTACAACACGGTGGCGCAAGAGACCATAGGAGTAACACGCTTTCAGCTTGTGCATAGCAGAAAAGTAACAATCATGCTCGACGCGATCGTGTCCCATGAACCAGCTGACGATGGGAGCCACGACGCCCAGGTAGGCGTTCAACGAGCCGAAGAAGTTCAGCAGCTTGTACGACCCCGGATTCAAGATCAACAGCTTGTCGGCGCCACCCGGTGCAATTTTCGTATGATCGTAGTTCGCTTCAAGCCCGGAGATCGTGTGTTGGTCTGCAGACCGATACGACGACGTGGTCTAAGTGAGAAACTCCTGAAGCGCTACTTCGGACCCTATGAAGTTCTTCGTCGACTCTGGGATCAGAACAACGAGGTGATGCCCGGCAGAACACAGACTTCATCACGCCGCACTCAACGACCGGAAGTTGTCCACGTTGCACGCATCAAGCCGTACAACAATCAATAGGACTGTGAATTACGTTTAGTACTGCGCTCGATACGATTGTATTTTACAAGTTTCCGTAGTTTGCCATTATTTTCTTTTGCTGTTTTCGTTCCCGGCATGTCGCATCTAGACGATGCGCTTTTTAAAGTCGGGGGTAATGCCAGGCGCGTCGCTGAGCGAGCGCGTACATGGCCGAATGGTAACCATTCTTGGCTGTCCCCCGGAAGAACTGTGTTCGATTCCAGGCAGCGGAATGTGTTAGTATTTATTCTTTCTTCTTGGCGTTCTGGCAAATTTGAGAATTTCCTTGTTTCATCGAGTTACCAATATTCTACACGCCGAAAGTTCTGGGCCGAATGTTCAAGAGACCCACGCAGCCAAAAAATGTGCACCACGTGGGAAGCCGTGGCCTGTCTCGCCCCAGCTTTCGATCCTACTGTTACGCCGACTTCGACGCCCCTGACGCTTTGTTGTTATTTGGTGTTTCATTTTTCTTTTGGGCACAGGTTCGCCTTATCAAACGTCTTATTTCCCTCGGTTTTTTTTTTGTTCCGTCACCTCGTCATTGGAGACAATAGGTTGGTCGACCAGACATTTGCCCGGCGAAAATGGCTATAGCGGGAAATATGGATAGGGAGGTGGCATACTCCAAGATGCTTCACCGTATCTTCTTGTTAACTGTCTGAGTCCATGACAGCATTTCTTTTCTATAATTCCGTTTTGCCGCTTCGTAACGTGTTTGCGCTTAAGCGTTTTTTTCGAATCTAAACGATCGATTCCTTAGCGTTTTAGAATGTGTGCTACACAATTGCTCGAGCCTGGCCTGGGACCGAAATCAATTCCTGCATTTTGGCCCGGGCACGGCCCCGATTCGGAAGCAAACTCTGCTACCCGGCCCGGCTTGAACCCTCGAGCCGGCGAGGGACGAACCTTTAGGTTGGCCCTGCTCCATGCAGAGCTTTAATTGTAATATCCTGGTGCGTGTGCAAAACACTCTGTTTGTTTATGCTTTGAATGCTTATGAATTACCTACTTCAATCTATGCAAGTTTCATGTTTACTTGGCTAACTTGTAAGGCCTTTGTGGTCACACGAGAGCGCAACTCATTTAGCACAATATCCTGCCCATAAAACATTCTGCGTTAAAACTCTCATGAATACCGATTTCAAAAATATTTCGCCGTGGAAGGCATAAACTTGAATCGACATCTGAGACATGACAACGTCAAATGCACGTGTACTTGTAGTTGCCATACTAGCGGAAGAACCCGTTATCATTTTCGGAGCAGCCGGAGGAAGTACCGAAACATCTACGGTGTCTGAACTACAACTTGCAATGCCGGTCGCAATTTCTCCTGCTGATTTTGTTAATGAAACTGTGCTATAGACATAGCAGAAAACAATATTTCAAGGTTAACATTTAAAAAAAACAAATTGCGTTAATTTTCTGTTATTCTTTGCCCTATATTGAAACTCGTAAAGCACAGCGAAACTGGTAATATGGGAATAATATAACACATCGTTACGTTTCAAAAAACCGAAACCACAAGTTTTTTTTAGTTTTTTTTTGCAATTTGCCTAAGTGACAATTACGTGTCACTTAAGCGAATGGCGCTCGTCCATCTCTATCCTTTTCCAATCCCTTATTACCAACTAACCAAACATTAGACTGACGCTAAACTATAGCGACAATTAAAAACGGTTTCAGCAATATCATTTTTTGTGTAGGTTTAATGATTTTTTAGAGCTACAGTTGTGTGTGGTTTCTTCCAGATTTTCGCGCTGGCGTGAGCGTAAAGTAAAATAAGCAAAGAAACTAGGAAAAAAATATAGAGAGCGCTCAGCTGGGTCACATTACCCGGACATGACGTCACGAGGTCGGAGCGCAGAAATATATCAGGAGCTTACCATATGTACTGTTACGTCACGCGTCCTTTCCCTTCGCACAGTCGGCTGAGCGCGAAGAGGTAAATCACCTTCGAAGATGGCGTTCCGGGAAGTAGACGTCGGGGCTGGGTGAAATCAATTCGGTGCGGCGCATCCCACCTAGTCATCAGTACAGTAATGAACGGCCTCAGATTACGCCTGAGAATGCGGCTGCACCCCATGAACGCCATCGTGCTCCTATGCGAGAGCGTCGAAGTCGAATGGCTGATAGTGGTGTGCGATTAGGCAAACTGAAAAGAAGACGACGTCTCGCCGACCCTGCTGTTAGCCCACATGAAGCCAAATAATGCCGGCAACTTTGAGGAGAACGTAATGAAAGTGGATTGAAGTATTTGAAACAGCTTGTGATCATTAACGTAATGATCTGCTTGGATTTAGCACGTGCCGGTGGACGCTTGGTTACTTAAATACTCGAACAAGAATTGGCCCTACGCGTTTAAAAAGAGTGATTCTGTTAATGAGGTCTCACGGTTTATCAATGAAGGCGGAACCTTGCTGCTCGGTTGGTACATTTGGGAAGCTTACCGCCGAACATTTTATCGCTTCGAAGCGGCTCACGTAAGCAGACGACACCAAGGAAAAAGCCTCTCCTGTGGTTCGGACGAAGGTACTTTCAAAAATGTGTGATATCCTTCATCTGCGTCATCTCCTGCTTCCTTCGAGTCCGCAGCTAGCCAGGAAGATCTTGGAGGAGGACCGGCGCAACTGGGCAGGCGGATCGAATCTCAGAAATGAAAAGTTAATCCCGTGCGTGTTTTTTGGGGAGAGGGGAAATACACCAATGTTTCTCTCTCCCTCCTCACCTTTTCGGGGAGTTTCAACTAGACACCAGAGTAACAGAGGAACCATGCGCAAGGACCCGCGAGCTCAGTCGCCTTGTGCTTTCCGAAATATTGAACGACGTTTTGTAAAAACTGTAGAATATACAAAGTACAATTTCCGAGACACCAGATCCCACTGTTCCTGAACGCGTCCCTCGTCTGACTCGGCTCCCTGAAGTACATCAAGTTCCAGACTACTGCTTGGCCCCAACAGTGTTTGGCTTCGCCTGCGCTGTGCCCGATCGCATATGGCTAAATAAAAACTTGGTGCTGGCGCCACCGAATTCCGAGGTGGTGTTTCTAGTCGTGAAAAATCAGTACTATACAGAAGTCAACTTTGCTGAGCGCAAGGTACGCATGCCGTGAAGACGTTGCATTCAATAAACTAAGGAGCACAGTTGCCGTTGTTAAAATGCATCACGTCCTCTGAGCGTCACTCATTATGTTGAATTTTTGCGTCCAATATTGTTGAGGTACAAATGATAAGAAATGCAACTGAGATCATGCAGGTGAATTAACAATATTTAATCACATAAAATAAAGGTTACGCAGCCGCCAAAAAAACAGAACATTTGACGTCGCGTGAATTCGAACTCCGCTTACATTTCGTCTTACCCGACCCGAATGCGGCGTCATGCAATGCCTTGCTGATGAGGCCAGGCCCAAGACCGGCCGGTGAGAGGCGAAGACGTGCCTCATCACTTCAATTCAGACCTTCCCGGCACGCTGTTGCATTCTTAGAAAAGAGGGTATCTAAAGTCACCTCTAAAGACAGGAACGGTCTCGTAACCTATGTCCCTTTAGAAAGGAAGAAACTTTCGTGCCTAAAGCTAGGGAGCAAAGTTCCTCCGTCGCCTGCATCTCATTATGGTGGCCCCGAATCGAGCAAACTTAAGGCTTAACGGGGACTACGCACCTATTGTACGGGACGAGATAAGCAGCAAATAAAAGCCAAACACGAGCTTTCCGCGGACTGTGTCTATTTACAAATCCAGCTTCACGCCGCAGGTAAAGAAACTTGCGTTTCAAAAGCAGTTACTCAATCTTTTCCTCGTCTGCACTGCAATGTTAAACGGTGATAACCGATACCTGGATACTTCGCGTAATTAACGTCTTAACTTTGCTATTTCTCGTGTCAATTCGGTCGTCAACCGCACATCACGGATGAATTGTAAAACAATTCACGCAACGAAAAGCCGCTTTCAAGAGAACAAAGCTCGAACCGCTGTAGCACGGTAACCATTATTATCGCGCAGTTGAAAGAAAGTTAAATTGTTTGCCACCAGATGGCATGGTCATGCAGATTAATTGCACGTAGCTAGGGTAGGTGGCGCTAGGTATCGCCCAATTCATAGTCTACAAAAAAATATTTACTTTTCTCACACCACCATTGCGCTGTGAGAAACTTTATTATACACACAAGGAGACACATTACGGATACTTCAAGCAATCAGCTGGGCATATACATTGAGCGGATACACATGCACGGCATATACAAAACATCAACACGAACCCGATCACTACTGCCGAGCTTTGAGTTTCCGTGTCTTACTGGTCTTTTTGAACGTATCGAATTTCTCGGTGACCGCCTCAGCAATAAAAAAGTATTCCCAGTATGTTAATTTTTTCCTAGAAATGCCAGTCTTCAGCAAGTAATATAACGGCTCAGTGGAGCAATATATTAGTAAAATATAAACGCTGATGCCGTAATTATTTAAAAGCCAATAAATCAAGCCGCTCCAATGCTGTTCCAAACCATGTGTTTGCTTCCCACACGCCCGAATATAGCCAGTATTTCTATTGCAGTGTTTGTTTTTATCTTTGTGCTGTTCGCGCATGGCTGGGATTGTCATCTTGAGTTAATCTCTGTAGAGCGCATACTTAGTAAGCTCGAAGTGACGCTTTACGGGCAGAGAAATCGTTTTTCGATGAGCTTGAACGCATTCAAAGCCTGTACTTGTGGCAGGTGTTAAGTGTAAGGAGCAATGCCGTGGTGAGCTCGAAAACGTCTAGCGCTCATCCAAGCACGCCACTTGGAGGGAAGATTTTCCAGAAAATGTAGTATATTTCAATAAAAATAAGGTATAACTTTTATTTACGATTTTACAGACCATTTTCTTTTAATGCTAAAATCCCAAACTGTAAATATATGTACTTTCCGTTATATTTCATACTTTTCAGTCCTTTCCCCAGACCGTAATCGCTCTCGTGGAGGAGACAACCGGCAGTCACATTGACCACTGTACGATAGGAGCTACGGTTCAGACAAGCGTTCCAACATCACTATCCGCACGTCGACCGATTGCACCTCACCCCTTTAGCGGCCTTAACCATTTTTAATGTAAAGTAGACAGTCAACCTGCGACACACCACCCCTCCGATCGGGGCCCAATCAGCGGCATCAATGCCGGACAGTTTCCGTCAAATAATCTTGTTGTTACACCACTGATAAGCGAACACACGGGCACATCTGAGTTAATTCCAGTTTTCTGTGAACAACGCACAACACTGCCATCGCGATGTGGCTGCTATGTTCCTGACACACAGAAATACAGAACCACGTTGACTGGCGGTTGGCACTCAGCATTTGGAAACAGAACCGAACTCAGCACGGAAGGCACCCAGGCACTCGGCAGCAAAACCTGACTGTCTTGAACGCAGTTTCCGCGATTTCCATAGCGTCGTCAACGTCGACACATCCACTCTGCACGTATCGTTTCGCGTGGTACGCATGATTGCGTGAGGTTTCCGCACTCCGGAGATGGCCATATGTTCCAAGTGGACGTAGCGCTGCTGGCCCTGCTTTGGAACTTCACTGTTTCGAGTGACTTCGTTTACTCGTTTGATAAAATTAGCGATAAACACCTCAATGCACCAGAACTGTTTAGCACGTTTGGACTGGGAGACGGAATTACAGGGAGCCTTTGCTGCCGCTGATGCTCAATTAACTCAACAACATTTATTAAACAACGTGCGCGACATGCTCGAAAATTAAAACCCAAATAAGGTGAGTTGGCAGGCTGAAAGCTTCCCCCGTGTGCCTGGAGAAGGAGAAAAAACGTCTTGTTCCTCCCTTCTTCTCGTGTCCGCTTTGGGGCGCGTCAGTAGAACGAACGAACGAAAATTCGCCATTGCTACATTTCTCCTCCATTTATTCTTGGAGTGTGGTGCACTGTAATCGCTTACTAATTTGCATGAAAGACGCTGTCACATCCAAGTCAAGTGGTGAACCTTCGAAAGCTTACACAAGTCTGAAAGACATATCTTACCCTTGGTAGACAGAGGTCATTCTGATTCTT
Source organism: Ixodes ricinus (assembly GCA_037355805.1). Lineage (NCBI taxonomy): Eukaryota > Metazoa > Arthropoda > Arachnida > Ixodida > Ixodidae > Ixodes > Ixodes ricinus. Next base: position 74,107 of record JAZHYW010004990.1, read on the forward strand.
CACGAGTTCGAAAGTGAAAGGGAAGGACAATTGTATTGTCCCCTGTTACAGGACTGCCATCGCTTTCTTGCGTGATGGCAGCTGTCACGCTATGCTGATGAAATAAACCTTTATTTTTCAGTAACGAGCGCCGTCTTTTACGGACTACAAATGAAAGGCAGCCTAACTTGCCTCCACCCGTCAAAAAACTTTGGCATCAGGCTGTTTCATCATTTTTGTTGCTGCTTATCCACCATGCTAGCGTATACTCAAACAAGAAGGGAAAAAAAGGAAATTACAAACAAAGATAGATAAATGCTCAATATGTGTGTCGACTTGAAGTTTACCTTAAAAAATGACAAGAATGGAAAGCAGGAATAGAGGAGGAGCGCAGCTGTAAGTAGAAGCCTACCAGAAAAAATCTATACCTAGAGTTCTCCTCCGTATCTTCTTAGGGGCTTTTTTTTCCATAAAAATATTTTTTTAAGATAAGCTTTTTTGCGGTATCCTAGCAAGTTTGCACTTTAGCTTTTATTTCAAATTTAAACGGTCAATTCAATAGAATTACGTCTCGTACTTTTACAATGTGTGTTACACCATTGCTTGACACCGGCCCTGGCACAAAAACAATTCCTGCTGCCCGGCCCAGGCACAGCCCCAAACCGGAAACAATCCGTGCAACCCGGCCCGGTGTCGTCCCTAGTCTTTGGGTTGGCTCTGCCCCAGGCAGAGCTCTAATCCGAATATTCTGTCGCGTATAAAAACAAGTACCTTTATAAATGTTTTGAATGCTTATGGATGACCTACTATGAACTATGAATGTTTCATGCTGACTTGGCTTACCAGTAACGTTTTTCAAGTCACTCACGAGCGCTAATAACTTTGCGCGATATGCAGCCCATACAATAATCTGTGTTAAAACTTTCATGCATACCGATATTCGAAATAAGTCGCCGTGGAAGGCGTAAACTTGAGTCGACATATGAGACATGGCACCATCTTACGCACGTGTTGTAGTCGCCATGGTAGTAGAAGTGACCGTTCTTATTTTCGTTGTAGATGAAGAAAGTACCAGAGAATCCTCGCTGTATGATTCACCCTTTGGAGTGCCGGTCACAGTTTCTCCTCCAGATTCTGTTAAGGAAACCGTGCTATATTTTTAGAATAGGACAATAATTGCACGCTGAAGTTTTTGAAAGTATAGTGTAAATGTTCCGTCATTCATTACCCTTTGTCGAGAATCGTAAAACAACCCTAAAACTGGTCGGCCGTAATGAAATAAATAAAACACATTGTTAGGTTTCATAGGACCGAATCTATTAATCGCTAAGCCACATTTCGTAGAGTTAATTGTCACTAGGCAACTGGTGCTCCCCCTTCTCCTCTCCCCTTCCCTCAATACCTACTAACCAAACATCCGTCTGACGCTAATCTATAGCGACCATTATTAACAATTCCAGCAATATTACATTTTTTTGTATTTTATGCTTTTTTACATCTGCAGCTGTTTGTGGTTCGTTTCCCCAATTTTCGCGCTGGCATGATCCTCAATAAAAATAAGCAAAGAAGCTTGAAAAATGAGATAGAGAGTGTGCAGCTGGGTCACAAGACCCGGACGTGACGTTTCCAGGTCGGAGTGCTGAAATATTTCAGGCGCTGATCATATGTACCATTACACGCCCCGTCACTTCCCCACGCACAACCGGCTGAGCGCGAAACTGTGTATACCTTTTGGAGATGGCTTTCCGTGAAATAAATAGAGGTCAGCGTTGCTTGAAATCACTTAGCTGTGGCGCTCCTTGCCTACTCGCCAGTTTAATAAGAAACGGCCTAAGATTACACCTAAGCAAGCAGCTGCTGCCCATGAACGTCATTTTGTTCCGATATGAGAGCGGCGAAGTCGAATGAGTGGTATTTGAGTGCGCTTAGGAGCGCTGGAAAGAAGACGACGTCTCGCACACCCTGCTTGGCGCCAACGTAGATTCGCAAAAGGCCTGATACTTTAACGAGAAGGTAGTGAAATTTTGACGAAGACTTCTAAACAGCGTGTCTTGGATAGCGTGTTCGGCTTCACCTATACTGTGTGCGATTGACTGTTTTGAGAAATACTTGGTGCCGGGGCCGCCGAATGGCCAGGTGTTGTTTCGCGCCCCGGAAAATCAATACCATTATGTCGAGAACTTCGCTGAGTGAAAGTTGTGCGAGACGTGTTGACATAGCATTTACGACAATATTCAGCACAGCCACCGCCATCGAAACGCATCACGCCGCGTGATCGTGACGCAATGTTTTAAGGTGCCTTGGGCCAGTTTAGAATGCTGCCGAATGAGATCTTGTACAAGCTACCTCAAGATGTAAATTACAGAAATTACAGCCACAAAAAAGTAGGTAGCACAATAATTTATCATACAAAGGAGAGTGAAAAAAAAATGCGCGACGTTCAAACGACGTGGTGCGTTTAGACCAGTGCTGCACACGTTCCAGAAAAAAGGAACAAAAGCTCATTCCTTGCTCCTTCTGATTTTTGGAAAGCGTTACCGCTACAAGTATAAAATTGAAAAGAAAACACGCTCACGTTGCAGCTAAAAATGAAACGTATCGTTACATATACGATACATTTATATATTATGGTTACCATATTTAGTTAGATCAAGCAGATATTTTTATATATCCATTCAAATGATAACATACGAATTTGAATGCGTTATTTAAGGGTACCAAAAGTGAAAACAAGGGGAAGCAGGGTTTTATTTGATGATAGACTCTCTTCTTAAAAATCTTAGCTTCTAACCAAAGTCATGTCACTGGTGGGCAGTTCAGACGAGCCAAATGTACTGTTATCTCACATTGCACGAGAGTTTTACAACATCTTCAAACGTTTCAATCTAACGAAATCCGGTGTTCTAACTTAAAAAAAATGTTGCTTCTCAATGTTGCTGTCCGCAAGACGAGCAAGTGATCAAGAAGACAGGGCTTATAGAAGGCCAGTCTAAAAAACTTTAATTCCTTCTTTGATAAGGTTAAAATCTTTGTTTAGTTTGAAAGTGGGAGGCAAGCGGAAGAGGAATAAATTATATTTTTTGTTATATTTACAGCGACTAATGTTCGGTATACGAGGCCGCGTTCCTTGTCTCGTAAACCTTTTATTGTATTGTAACTCTAGGTTTCTTTGTAGAATTTCGATAATGGCTGCATTCGGACATAGATTTCTGGGTGTATGAGGATTCCTGGAAGCAAAGAAAGTAGCTGAGTTTGAAAATTCTTTCTTCCTGTCTTTTCTTTAAACTTAACGTGTTGCTTTTCTTACCGCAACCTCGCGCACTGAAAAAAAAATCATTGTCCACTAGCTCTTCTGCACGCGACTATTACTAAGCGAGGACTACACAACACATACCCTCAGTTAAGTAAAGAGAAAGTTAAGGACATCATGCTCTTCGCAAAGATATTATTTTTTATACTTTTAAAATTTTTCTTTTGAAATAAAATAAAACTTACCCCAATTAACAAAAAAAAGGAACGCCGTTTTTTTGTTCGTTTTAGTAAAACAAATGGGGCACTAATCAACGTGTGAAGCTGGTTCGTCAGCTAAGCTGTGGTATCACCTGCAACGATTGCCAACTGCACTATACGAAATGCCGCCGCCGGTCGCAGCACACCGCCGCTGGTTGTATTGCCGTTTCTTTTCCTTTGCGGCTCCTGTATATCCGCTGCTCTTTGGGAGTCTTAACTATGCGTGGCCTATTCATCGCGGTGCTGCAACAACAATGAAATCAGTTGATATACTTCGTTTCACCTTACGTTTAGGCGCAGCGGATGTTACGAGCCATCGGAGCTTATCGGAGGCCGTGTGAGTGTCACGTGACCTTAGAGAGGGGGACAGCGACGTGCGGAAGGCGTATTACAGGACACATCCACAGAAAGGGATTGGCTAAGATAGCTCGTAGCACCCGCTGCCTCCGGACGTAACGTGAAACGGGGTATAGTCGGGCTCTTCTTTTATATATGAAAGGCTAGTGACGTCACTCCCCACGTCGCAAGCTGCCGTCGCCGCGGCAGCTTTGGCAGCATTAGTCTTCACCGGGTACGTATGCGGTGAGCGCTACGTGCTTCGCATCGTTTCCAGGCGCTCCTTATCATTCATAATATGGTTAGGATGCTTGTTTTGTGATTATCTGTATTGAAACGAATGTTGTGCTGTATGTTGTGTGTGTGGTGTTCGCACTTTTCGCTTCAATCTTCTGAAGTCTTTAGAAAATTGATACGGAAGCATATTCTGAATTCCTAAATACAGCCTTACAAGATTGCAATTTATAGTCGGTTCAACTGGTATTCGCGAACTGAACGCGCCCAAAAGTGCCGAAAATCATATATTTTTATGGAACTTTATCAGACCCCGGAAGTACAGCGCCCGTGAGCCATGGATCGCCAAGCGCAGGAAGATCTCTCTCTCCCGCGCATGCGCAAGCAGTTGCCGGCCAGTGTGGGCGAGCGGGCTGCGGAGTGCTGCCGCCCACTCGGAAGGCGAGCTCGAAGTGGTCGTCGCGTTGTCAGCGGCGTTCTACAGTTCGTAGAACGGTTTCTTTTCCAAGGTACGTACACGTTAAGTTGTTCCTTACACAGTGTAAGCTTGCGACCTCTAAACGTGTCGTATATTCCAAGTTCGGAGCGCCCAGCGTGTTTCGTCTCGCCTTCCTAGCAGAATTGAACTAGACCTTTTATAATTTCTGTTTCTGGGCGGCACACTGTCCGACCCTACTTAGTGTATGAGCTCTTGGAGAGCTCGGCTTCCGCGGTATTCCCCCATCAACATGCCAAGCCGCAGTCCAGCCGCTGTCAACATGCGTAACTTCCGCGCGTCAAATTAAACTAGTTTTTCCGCCATAGTCGAGTTCACTGGTTCAAAGTTCACCGATTGATCTGGGAGGGGGATAGAGTCAATTGGAGAATGGGGAAAATCACACGAGAAGACGTGAGCATTTTTAAATTATGTTTTAAGCACCGAAGTATTTTCCTAAGGTTGAAAGCGTGATATATTCTCAATACAGCTTTCGGTAAACGGAGCTAGTTTTTAACTTTATTTTTAAAATGCGTCTGAAAGCATGGTGTAATAACGGGTTGGTCCGTTTCTCAGCGGTGTAAGCGATCTTGCCAGCTTGCTATATTGCGGTGAAATAAAAGTGGCACCTGCTTGATCCAAAGAAATAGTGCCGGCAATTGTCCCTTAGGAATAGTGACACATTATCGTGCGATATTTTTAGTCGCCGAGTAATCTTATCCGCGCTGAGCCAGTAATCAATCATCGTCTTTTTAAAACTCGCGCGCATGCCGCGTATGCTCCGTGGCTCCCGGTGATTTCTGCACTAAATGGATGCCATTTTTTCGGGACTGGTATTTCCAAAATAACTTGAGCTTCTCATAAACTTACATACTTGGAACTTAACCCAGTAGAGTTGAAACCTCTATTGTAACATGTTGTATTCACTGGACGCCACATTGGAGCTCTCTGTACCCTGCGCATACTCTGAGTGAACTCCCGCTTATGGCCTGAAAAGGACGCTTTTTTATGTAGAATAATGCTACACGCACGACACCATGCATCTCTACCGAAAATCGCTATACGCATGACGCGCATTAACGTTTTTTGATTGGACGACTAGAATCCTATTCAGTAATTTTTTATTGACAAATCATCGCTCTGCCAATAACAATTACTGTAGAGCCCTTAAACAAATATTGTCGCCCATCGTGACCTAACCAGCCACGCAATTCACGAGCATGCCCATGAATATGCCACCTGACTCTCACACTGTGCCTCCAGCCTCGCACATTTATGAGCACGCTCGTGAAATTGCGAGGCTGGTTAGGTAACGATGGGCGAGAATCTTTGATAGGGGCTTTGTAGTGCTTATTTTTCGCAGAGCGAAGCTATGCCGCTATAGGCGGTATTTGCGGCATCTAATCACGGAACGTTAAGGCGCGTCGCAAGTATAGCATTACTCTTTTATGTATGGAATGTATGTGGTGAAAGTGTTGTTGGGGCTTGCATTCAGCACGCGCTCAGCAGCAAAGAGCACATTTATGGACTCTAGTACACCTCTTGTGGTCACGGTCCCGGACAGAACGCCATAATTATCTTTTCGAAACAGTTGACTAGTGTTTGCATTTTAATGCGTGAGCATTAGGAGTGTTAAAGAGGAAAAATAGTGCTTTTGTGTTGTTGTGTCTTTGTGTTCCGGGAGTGGAGAGAGAGAAGTGCTAACTCATTTCTTTTGCATTTACCTCTAGATAGCCGCTCAATGTTTTTGGAATACTGTTGCAATCCGGTTATAGTCTTCTGAATAAATGTGATCATAGCCTGCGTATGGCTGAAGGCATGTTGCTGTGTCAAGGTTAGCTTCCTGAGGTAGGAGCCGCTGAGCGTTTTTCAGCAGAGATATGTGGGTAGTAGAGGCAGTGCTTCGCTCCGTATATTAGTAATTGACTGCAAAGATGTTGCAGAAGTGTGAAGAACTTTAACTGTTTTTGGTCTCTACAATTTATTCATTAATGTAACCTTACTTGAATTTATTATTCAGTTGGTTGTCACTTATTTAGCTCGCCTGTTATGCTGCTTTTCTCGGCACTGCGGTGCGAAAATCCTCTTTGGTGAAAGCATATAAGAATATAAGAAAACCCTGGCTTTTTATGTGTGTCTGTGTTGATTACTGTCACTCAGTGGACTTTTACATCAACGAGCTTTGTTTTATTACTTTTATCAGTTGCGGCATCGTTGAAAAATCTGCAGAAAGAGTTCCGTTTTTAGGAGACATACTTCAACCATACGTTGCTTCATGGGGGAGCGCAAGACGTGTTTCTTGTAAAATTTATGACTGCCCAGCAAAGTTTCGAAATTTCGCAGCTTGACTAAGTGAAGTTAACAGGTGTCATAGGACTTCTAAGAGTTCACATGTAACATCCGCATCAACTAGCTCATGCACGCAACTGGGTTGTTCTGTAATACTTAATGATCGCCATGCCTTAATGGAACATCTTAGGACGCATCTGAGACACGGGGAGCTAGTAACGTGCCCTCTTGAAGATTGCTCCAGCAAGCTCACTACACTAGGCTCTTTTAAGAACCGCCTTTCTTCATACCTTCGCAATAAGAAAGATCTGTTGCAAAGGGCCTTTGTAAAAATATTTGATTTTCCAACTGTCTTGGGTAACTCGCCTAAAAATCTCAAATGCACGAGTCCCGCGGAACAGTTACAACCAGCTTCCAGCATCCGGACCTCACCTCAAAAGGAACAAGAAGAGAGCGCTTTCTTTGAAGATGCCAGCTTCCAGAAGAGTTTTGCACTATTCTTGTTGAAACTGGAGGCAAAGCACTTAGTACAAAACGCTGTGGTCAATGAAATAGTCCAAACTTCGGACAAATTTTATTTTTCGTCCGAATAGCAATTACAAAAGAAAGTGTTTGAATTTACCACAAATGCCACGAGTGATGAAGAAAGGCAACAAGTAATTTCTCAAATTTTTCCTGAAGGATCCTTTACACTCTGCTTTATCTAAGGATGATGCTTATGGATTCATTTCTTGCTGACTAAAGTTCTATTGTGAAAACCTGCCACGTGTTTCACCTGTCTCGACAAGTCTGCGAATGGATGCATCCTTTGAGGACAGGCATTATGACTATGTGCATGTTGCAAAGACACTTGAATCGATGCTGACAAGTAAGACGGTAGTAGACTCCCTTATGATGATACCGAGGCCTCGTCAAGACGGCGTATGCCGGTGTTATTAATGGTGGGGTGTTTGCAAAGAAGCAAGGCGATGGCCACAGAGAGCTATTTCTTGTAACAGGATGCATTTGAGGTAGGAAACTCCTTAGGTCCAAGTTGTAAGACATGCAAGATGTTGGTAGTGTATCTTTGCCTGGAAAACCTTCCTGCTTTTTTGACGTCACAGCTACATCAGCAGCAACTTGTTCTACTATGCTATGAGGAAGGTGTGAAGCCTTGTGGCAGTGATGCCTTCTTTGAGAGACTGATCCAGGGTTTAAAAAACTTGGAAGTTGAAGGCATTTTGACCAATGATTGACACTTCAAAGTTTCTCTATGTTTTGTTGACGGGTACAGTTTTCGTAGCCGTTTTCCTGGCGGCTTCTTGGAAACGTCTTTAGGCGGGAAAACCTTTGTCGCTTTGTAACCTTACGTTGGATGCATTTCGAAGTGACCAGTCAGAGAGCAAATCATTCCAACGGTTGAGTCTTATAACTTTAACGTGCAGCAGGTCTAGAAAATATGAGTTTGAAACACTACACAGGTTTTAAGAAGAACTCGCCCTTGAACCAGTTGTCAGATTTTAATGCTTGCATGCCAGGCCTACACCATGCATCCGACATGATATTTTAGAAAAAAATTGTCGACTATGACATGGCTCTCATAATCAACCACCTGGTTAGGGAACTTAAATGGTTCACACATTGCCATTTCAACATTGTAATACAATCAAATTTAAAGTACTCGGTCCGCGACATAAAAATAAGCCATCTAGTGGAAAATGCCTTAGTGGAAATGCAATGAAGAATCGCACACATCTGTTTCTTTTTACGGTGATCATTGGCAACAAGGTGCTTGGTGCTTCAGAGGCTGTCTGGAAGCATCTTCTTGCACTTCAGGAGATTGTTGAGCTCATCATGGCACGAACCATTTCTGAAAGCTAGGTGTCTGTGCTCTTTCTTTTTATTGCTTAAAGCATTTCCTGTCTAAAACAGTCCATATCTCTCCAGACACTCGACACTCGTAGAAAAACCGAACGGCTCTCTTTTATTCACAGACTATACTACAACCCATGGTCACCAAAACCATTTATTTTCCCGGCTCATCATATTTCCTCTCGCCTAGATCATCCATGTAAAGTCGAACCCATTTTCTCTAGAACTAACGCCTACAAATACTCACCTCTCCCTCTATGCATTTCTGAATGGAATAGCATGCCCTCAAGCCTGGTGACGATACGTGACCATAACCATTTTACGCAGGAGCTTGTTACGTTGTTTGAGTAATCTCTGTATAATGATGCTTTCTCATTGTTCTCATTCAATGTTTTCCCAAGTTTTTGTGAATTTTGTGAATTTGATGTACCCCCTTATGTAATGCCTCACATAGAGACCCTTAAGGTAATAAAATGAAATGAAATGAAAAACACATTGACGAAATGAGGGAGTGTTTCCGGATGTGCAGCAGCGACCGAAGCACCACTACCTGATACATTATCCGTACCTGGTCAGACAGTTCGGACCAGTAATTAGGACATGAGCATTGCGGTTCCAGAATAAACACCATATTGTTTTTAAAATCTGTGTGAGGTCTCTTCGAAACTTCCTAATCTTTACCAAATCGCTGGCCGAAAAGCAGGAATATTTCAAGCGTAATTACACTTTCGGAAATAAGGAATGCAGAACCCTCTCAATGTGATGTGCTGCAAAGGTTTTTCACCAAACTGTAAAGACTGTTCCATGCTGTCTAGGTCACAATTCAGGACACTTGTTATAAGCTTGGCACTTACATCTTTCTTGGAAAAGAAGCCTATAGCCCATGTTTATGTGAGATCAAGATGATAGCTGCTAGGCGAGATGTCACGCCCTGCCTGCATGTCAAGAAACTTGACTCTATGTTCCTTCCTAACTATTGTGTCTACAAGATTTCGAACAGAACATTCTGAAAATTCTGTGTTCGGCTTCCGCCTGAACTATCTGATACACAAGACTACACTCCGTACAAAGTTCTTGCATCTTTGGTAATTCGTTTGCGATTATCAGTCGTCTGGTCTGCTTCCTCAAGGTATGTGTGACATACTCTGTTACCCTGTACGTTGTAAAATAGTGCATGTCTTGAGTTACAGGAGAGGGCTACACTTTCCTCCAGTCCTCCAGTTCTCTACTGCAGAATAGAGAGAAGAGCAGGAAACCGCCAATCATGATCCACGGAGTTGAAAAATGCGAACCATTCTTTGTCAGACTTAGCATGCCTTGTAGTATTTGCTAATTTCAGGTTGCTTTCTCGAGGCTTACCTTATACACAGTCACTTAGATTGCGTATTGAGTTTGGAAGCATATATTGTGCTTAAAAATTTAAGTAGAATTTTGGTCTTTCATCCAGTTTTGCTTATGTTTGACAGATGTTTGTCAAATATAGAGTCAGGACCATCGTATCATGAAGCTAGTGTCAGTTTCGGATTTGGAAGACCTAAAAAAAAGTCTTTCGAAGAGGGAACGTTCTCTCCGGGCAGCAAACTCAAGGAAAGTTCAAAAAGACTTTGTCGTGATTGGACAATTACACTTCAAAATTTTTATTTCACAAGTTACAGGTATTTCTTTATGATGGAACAGAAGTGTGAGAGGCTAGTTTCCAATGCCGGTTACAAAGTCACCTTGGGGAACTCAACCACGTGTTCATATTAACCTCTGTATAATCAAATGTCTCAAATGTGGGTGTGTTTTTCTTTGCAAAGTGTATTCTTAAATATTGTTCGCTTAACCAACATGACACTGCACAATTTCTGAAAGTAAGGCACCGGTGCGACATGGTACAATTTTATTGTGCGTTTTGATACAACCTATATTATAAATTTGGTTGGAAATAGGTTTCACATGTAAGGCCGAATAGGTGTATCAATGAGGACCTTTGTTCACAGACACAAAAAATGCAAAATATTTTAATGCGATTATTCGTCACTGGCTAGTTATTGATTGTTCTGTCTTTTATTTTATTTTGTTATTTGCACTTGTGTTCTCGGGTTGAGAGAACTTAACAGCTTATTTTCCTTGTGATCAACTTTGTTTTAAGCTTATCATATTTTACAGGCGCTACATTTTGTATATGTTGAAATGGAGAAAGAAAGAGCATTTTGTATTTGTTTTTATGAAGACTATTCCTACAACCGCTTTTAATTTACAAGAGTTGTTAACATTATTTCCGACATAGAGCAGTGCTATACCCAAGCTGATAAACACATTACAGTATACATAGACGAAGTCTGGTGAAGCGAAGAGTGAACATGTTGCATTACGTAACGCACACCACAAGGAGAGTGAACATGAAAATATATCATTAAAGCACCTTCAGTGTCCAATATTAATAAAAACAAAAATGGTGATAAAAATCTTGAACAATCTAATTCTAAGATGAAACGGTGAGGACGCTAGCTACCTTTTCCTGTAAAACATCTGCCCAATCATAACATTTTTAAAGAAAAGTAAAACAGTCAAATGCTCCCTGTTTCTGACTCTGTTTAACAGTTCCTTTTTGTGATTGGCCCACATGGTCCAAATAAACATTCCAGGGTAATGAAATCTAATAATTTTCTATATAATATATCTCCTCACATCGGTAGTTATAAATATTTTACAGCACAATATTTGAATGCTCTGTGGTAAAATCCTGAATTTCATTTATTATTCGAACAGTAATGTTTCTTGCTCGGCCGACTCGTCCATCCTTTTCTGTCGTCGAAATAAATACTAGATACGAACAAATGCGCCACACATTTATTAGTATTTGCATACTTCTGACTTTCCTAAATGGTTTAAAATCAGTAAATGTTACTCTTCAGAGAAGCTGCTATGTTAAAGGTCAACCGAGTAAAGATAGACATATACTGCCATCAGACTTCGAATAAATCAGGCATCAGGTTACTGGACATATTTTTAGAGCAATCAAGCCTTCAAATAGAAATCTAAGTGTTCCGCTAAATGTTTGTTTGTTTATAGAAAGGCCTTCAACATCCTCAACATATCGTAGGACTCCATCACATTTTTTAACAATCTCGCGGTACTGTTGACATCCTTGCCTAACGAAGATTTGACAGCACGAAACACACAACAACCCTCAAAGCAACCGAACGTCAGGAATTAGTGTGGATGACTGCTACCTCGATATGTAAGGTGGTGTCGCGTCCAACGGCCAATTACATTAGTGCTGTGGCCAGCTACGTTGGTAAGAAGCACTCTGGCGCATCGTGATTCGGTGGCAACCTCGTCGGGAGGTTACACATTTCATGAATCGGCACGCAAGATAGAGTGCCGCATTGTCAACGCACGGCGAGGTTGTAAGCATCTTGCGGTCGAGCTTACCAGTGCAGCAGCAAAAAGAGCCACTCTATTGACAACGTATGGCTGTACCAAGTGGCAGCCGCCAGTTGAGAGCATCAAGAAGGACGAGTGCGAGCGTGTAAATAAAATCCTTGCTGCCCAAAACTTAGAAGCACGAGACAAGCAAGACATAGATATTCAGGATGATCTCACGAGGGCTGCGTATCCAGCAATGCGGCTCACTATCAACATCCCGAACAACCGTGCCAGTGAAATTTGACAGGAGTTGCTCCTACTCTTCTCAATGGACTACTTCATTGCTCATTTCAAAACATATGAGTAGAATTATAATTATAAATTGTATTGCCCACACTCTGTCACCTAGAATGCATTTTCAACTGCTGTATTTAGCATTCGATACCTCTTACGTGTAAATGTGACCCTGATTTGGCAACAAAACATGGCACCAAGGCAGGTGCGTCATGCAGTCAGATGTCAGAATCCTGACGTTGCTCGTGGAAGTTCAACAATACAATATGATCCAAAGGATGACTCGTGAAGTTTCTGTGGACTCAAGCTGAAGGGCGGTCTGCCTTATTAACCTCTGCGAACGTGACGCCGCTAGAATCGCGGAAGGCAATTTCATGACGCTTGCGCGATATCACCATTTTAAAGTTGAGAAAGCAAAAATAAGGATACGGTAAACACCCTTTGTGGGCTTATTTCAGTCACTTCAACTGAGATTTGTTATCCACGGGTTAAGTTTTATTTGCTTTGCTAAGAACACGCAGGCTCATGCCTTGAAGGGCAAGCAGAACTAAGAAAACAGTGAAATTTAAACCAGATATCAAACAAGATGAATATTGCAAACCAGAAAATGTATACAACATAAGAAAATAGTAGGCCTCATCCAAAAAGCGTGCAGTATAAGATGCACATTTCATTACAATTAGGACATTTGATAGCAATAAAACTAAAGTATACTTGTTTACACAATCTGGCCTCGCTGTTGGCAATCCTTCCTTGCACCGAAATTAGTAGAATCTCGCACTGGTCATAAACAATAACCCTCAATTCTACAACGGTTGAGGTCGTCAATGTAGTGCCTGGGGCTTGCTGGGATTATCAAATGTTATTATCAAATAATCTGGATGTTTTCAAAAATCAATTTATATTTATTCATTAGATACCCTGCGCATATCATTAAAGTACCTTTTTTACATGTTTAGGTTGAATACTCCTCATGTGTAAAATCCCAGCCAACATTCTCGCAGCATGCACATGCCTTTTCATTCAAGCTGACAAGCACTGATCTGGAGGGACGTGCCACGGAAAAGAGGGTGGTCGACATGAAGCTCCTCCACGCCTTTCTGTGGCACATCGTGACGACCGATAGAGCACTCCAGTGAATTGCGATCATCGAGGGGGCAGCAGAGGAGCAGAATCGTCCTGCTGCGCTTCCCACTGGGATTTTTTGATTCTTTGCTTTTTCTTCAAAGAGTAGACGAGGCTCTTGTTCCGCACTTTTGAGGTGAGACTTCGTATGTCGACGAGCAGAGTGTTAAACAAAACAGCATCTCGCGACTGGAAGAGACGAGCAACCAGAAAAAGGAGGATATCATGCCATCCAAGGCACGGGCACGCAGCGCATTTGTTTTCTCTGGACTGATCGTGCAACCGCTATGACGAGCTGTTCAGATTAAATAGCTTATAATAGCAGAGGCTGTTGGAGGAAGTCTTTACAGGAACTTGATTGTGACGAAACCTGGGAATGCTACTCAAACGCTACAGGAGTCCACATACTCAGGGTGCTTTCGAAGAAAACGACATGTAGCGTGTACGAACCAAGCGAGCCTCTCGTCGGGCCCAGAGAACTCGGCTCATCCACGTGGTCAGGGCAAGTGTTGCAAAAGACGATCAGGATCTTAGTTCGCTCATAAGGCTTCTTCAAAGAATAACGACAAATATCGAAGAGCTGAAAATTCTAGATTGAAAGTTCGAATCCTTTGTAAGCTTCGAACGCTTTGAGCAAGAGTATGAAGCGGTAATGTCCTAGGGTGACAACTCAACGCAGGCATTTGCAATGTTGAGTCATCAAATTGAGATTTTGAAGAATCCAGGAACCCATGCGGTAGAAGAAAACAGAACAGCGGCGATTTTCTCGACCAACCACCGAGAACGCCAGAGCAACACTTCCAAAATTGGAGATGCTGTAATTTGAATGCAGCACTTCTCAGTAGCAAGCCTTCTGGGATATGTTCCATAACACGATCGACCAGCATCCTCAACTGCGTCAGGCTGACAACTTTCACTACATCCTGTTCCTTCTCACCGGACCCGTGGCTAGAGCCATTGCTGGCCTTCGCGGGTCTTACTCCATCTACACAGATGCGTTGAATATACTCCGAGGGCGATTTGGAGACAACAAGCTCATCGAGCAAGAATACCTTTCAAAACTTCGATCGCTGCAGCTGGTCCCATCATCAAACGACGTTGGTGCCTTAAGAAGACTTATTGACGCCGTTTAACAACACATTCGTGGCTTAAAAGATCTCGGAGTTCACGCTATGTCCTACTCTGCGATGCTGAACGAGATACTAATGAAGGTTCTACCAACCGACGTCGTCATTGAATATCATCGACGAAAATCCTTCAGCGGAGCTACAGAGCCATTCACGTCAGAGGGAGATCTGGAGACGACCTTAAACTATCTTCAGATTGAAGCGAAATGTCGAGAACGAAGTGGAAAGACAACAGGCAGGACAGGTCAAGACAGTCGACCTGATACTAGGAAGTACGATTCCAGAAAAGACGGAACAAGAAGCTCCACAGCTGTTCTACACAGTCGGGCGAAAGAGGCAGCGGACTGCCTTTTCTGCCTTTGACTCTTTTTTCTGCTTTGTCAATGAAAATGACACTGAAATTGCGTGTGGCGTTATGGCGAAACTAGGTAACCAATATTTGCACAAGCATAATAATAGCACGTGAACATCTATATAGGTATGCTGTTGCCTAGTACAGAAAAGAGTTTGAAGGCATAGGAAACGAAGCTTCGAAAACAAAAACTAAACCCAGAACTCTAAATCAACACCATGGTACAGGAAGTACCAAGCACATATTTCTGACGGAGTAAGATAATTGTGAACATTGGGTCATACAGCTGTGCTCATACAAATACAATCTCTCCTGAGATGTCACTAAGAAAGTTTTAAAATTTAGTAGGGGTGTGTGCATAGTGATTTTTATAACCGAATCGAATTGTGAGAGAATCAAAAAACATACGCATCTAATAGTGATGGAACCGAATCCAATAGGAATTGAACACTTTGTATGTGATTTATAAAGGTCAAAAGTTGTACTCGATCAGGATTCCGAATTGAATCGAGAGACATTCGATTCGTTACTCGAAAATTACGAATATTCGCACACCTTTAAAATGAGTTGCCGGGTAGTAATGAAAATCAGTTTTTATAGTGCAAATATATTTACACTGACTTATCTCTAACAACGTGGTGTTTATGAAACATAAAACAATACAGGTAGGGTTCGCGGTGTTTGATAAAGAAAATATTGTATATATATATAACACTATTCAATATTTCTCATTCGACTTCAATCTAATATTGTAAGAGCCTCGGAGAAATATGGCGTAGTTATACTTCTGTTCTACCATAAGTCAGAGACATTCGTAGGATAGAAAACTTCGAAGACAAAAACAAATTTGGTCAATGCGATTTGCTGTTGTGTTGATAGCTTTGGCACAGGATCACCGTGTTATACTAGGGAGGTTTCAACAACCAAAACAGGTTTGTCTTGTTGGTGAAACTTGAGTTCTTTTTTCTATTAGGGTTTTGTGTGTCAAGTTCACTTTTTGATGATAGAATTTCACTTGTTTTCATCGCATGTTAAGTTCATTCACCTCAACGTAGTGGGGTTTCGCCTTTTTCATTAAAGGAAGATACTGTACATATCACCAGAATAAGCAATAAAACTAATGCTTCGTGCATGTTAACCGGAAGAAACTGAGAATCTACCTAGATAAAAACTGAAAAGGTGTGCTATCTTTGAAAACAATAAAACTCGAAAAATTCTAGGCATTAGTGTTGTGAAACACAATTGGAATCAAAACTTTTTGGTTCAGCAGTTCTTTGACTAAAAAAATATATTATTTTTCAGGCAGAAGCATCTTTGACTGCACCTGTGTTTTTACAACTGATGGCTCCAGATGCTTCGAAGTTGTACGCTTCCTCTCTGCCGTGGAGTGGAGCTGCTCTACGCCGCGTACTATTGGATCAACCTAAATTACCCTGCTGCTCTGCCAGGAACGCTGGAGTTCATTCAGAGGTGACTATAAATGTGCATTTCAGTTATCAAAATTTCCACTGTGAATATGTTGAGGAAAATTGTATCGTATGAACAGTTCAAATTTCTTTAAATGGTGGAAGTTGCAAGTGGATATTGCATTTCATAAAGAAAAATACATTGGCGATTTTTTTTGTCGGGGAAGCAGCATTAACTTAGCTATATTTGACAGCGTTTATGATATAAAAGGCCATTAGCGATAAATTTGTAGCTAATCTGTTATCGTCTCCTTGCAAACGTCCTAAGCAGTTTGGCAGAACTTTGAATGGTGGTGTGCTCTTGAACTTATCTCCGGAAATTTCAATGTGGCCCAGAATTGGAGATTTCGAAGATATGGTAAAAGTAAAAAGGTTCAAATACTGTTTTCCTTTGTCAATATCCAATGTTCCCGAAGCTTATAGGAACACACAAACTGTCCATTACCTGATAAAAGTGTTAACCTGTCGGTGGCGAAACGGAAACTATGATATGATGCTTAATTAAATAATTTTTGTGCTACGTCATGAATTGATATAATCTTCATTATGGAATACAGTCTCGTGTTTCTTTGTTGAGTAGTGTACGTATATACCTGATGCATAACGATTCCTCGAATGTATTGCAGTATTGCTATGTAAAGATTAGGGGTTTCATTCAGCTTGGTCGCACTGTCTCTGAGGCATAGCCAATCACTTTAAAGAAAGTGTCTAGCATTCTGTAGCATTTTAGATATAATGTTTGTTGAACAGCACATTAGTATTAGGGTGTGTGTTTGTTTCGCATGTTCAACAGCATCCTGGAAATTGCTGAAGCATGTTTCGTTGAAACTTTGCACTAAAAATGGCAAAGGCCTGATGGTAATGTGCTGCTTTCTGGACATCCTTATTTTTAATTGGCTGGGAAATACGCCTTGCTCACTTTATTTGGATGTGCTGCAGTGGCTAGGTGACGTGCTCGGGAGGACCTTTTTTTCTGTAGATCATATTGAACAGGTTGCATTATAATAAAAAAGTCAACATAAATCTGTTATTCAGATATATTATCATATAGAACCAATACTAAAACGTATGAATTCCACCACACATGCAACCTATATTTTAAGCCGCCTTAGTACCACTCGGCTGACAGTGCATTAGCCCCTTTTTTTCCAGGGGCTCATAGACATACCCTTGACTGGGATATGCTTATCAGTTAGAATTAGTGATATTGTCACGAATGACAACTGATGAGGCGGTGATAACAAAAGAAACTAAACGTTTAATGGGGCGAACTTGTGCCCAAAAGTAAAAAGGGAACGGAAGATAATAACAGAGCGTCGCGGGCGTCGAAAGCGGCGAAGCAGCAGGATCGAACGCTGAGGCGAGACTCAGTCTGGCTGGTTACGCGGAGCCCCTTTTGTGCACGCGTGGGCTTCTGGAACATTCGGCCTGGAACATTCGGCGCGCAGAACATTCTAACCTAGAACGAGCAACACGGTTCTCGAAATTACCAGAAATCTAAATTGGAAGAATAAACAGAAGACGCGGCGCTGCCAGGGATCGAGCCCTGGGCTTTCTGCGTGGAAGGCAGGCGCGATAACCGTTAGGCCACGAGCGCGCTGCCTGCTTAGTTAGCTGCGCTCGCGGCATTATTCCCCCTTTAAAAAAGTGCATCGTCCCGATGCAGCACAAAGGTAAAACACAAATACACAACAAAAAGATAGCAGAGTCGCGAACCGCAGTTCACAGTTCCCAGTTCACTCTTTGACGAGAGTCCAAAGTTCTATCGTTCGTAATACGGCTTGAGCCGGACGACGTGCACCACCTCGGGTCGTGGCTGGCGTCTTGCAGATGGGCGCGTTCCGTCGGGTAGAACTTCGTAGTTCAGATCGCCAAGGCGTCGGATGATTTTGTAGGGTCCGAAATAGCGCTTGAGAAGCTTCTCGCTGAGACCGCGGCGCCGAATCGGTGTCCACACCCATACCCGGTCCCCATGTTGGAAGTGGACGTCCCTGCGACGAAGGTTATACCGGCGTGCGTCGACTCGCTGTTGCTCTTGAATCTTGATTCTTGCCAGTTGACGAGCTTCCTCCGCGCGTTGAGAGATCAGTTGAGCGTCGTCGTTTCCATCGTCGGTTGGCACATGAGGCAGCATGGCGTCCAGCATTGTGGTAACCGTCCGGCCATGTACCAGTTGGAACGGCGTCATTCCTGTGGTTTCTTGTACCGCTGTGTTGTACGCAAATGTAACGTACGGCAACACCTCGTCCCACGTCTTGTGCTCCACGTCGACGTACATGGAGATTATGTCGGCGATGGTCTTATTGAGCCGCTCTGTTAGCCCGTTGGTCTGCGGGTGATAAGCCGTGGTTCGTCGATGGCTAGTGTGACTGAGCCGAAGTACCTCTTGAGTCAGCTGTGCCAGGAAAGATGACCCTCGATCTGTGATCAGCACTTCAGGTGCGCCGTGTCGAAGAAGAATGGACTCGACGAAAAACTTGGCGACTTCCACTGCTGTTCCCGGTGGAAGGGCTTTCGTCTCGGCGTATCGTGTAAGATAATCGGTCGCGACGATAATCCACCGGTTCCCTTGCGTCGATGTTGGGAACGGCCCGAGCAAATTCATTCCGACCTGCTGGAAGGGCGTAGTCGGGGCAGATATTGGCTGCAAGAGTCCTGCTGGCTTGTTCGGAGGCTTCTTACGTCGTTGGCACTCATGGCACGACCGTGTGTACAGATGGACGGTTTTCGGGAGTCTTGGCCAGTAGTACTTGTCACGAATCCGGGCGAGCGTCCTGCTGTAGCCAAGGTGTCCAGCCGTCGGGTCGTCGTGGCATGCTTGACAGATTTCTTCTCGCAGGCTGGCAGGCACAACCAGCAGCCAGGCAGGGTTGCTGGTTCCAAAGTTCTTCTTGAAGAGCACACCTCCCCGCAGAACGAAGCTTGACAAGTCCCGGGCCAGGACTTGCGGAACGGAACTTCCTTGACCTTCGAGGTGGTCGATCATGGCGCTAAGCTCCGGGTCGTCTCGTTGAAGTGCTCCCATGTCGGTATCTGTAACTGCTCCGAGAAAACGAGCGTCATCGTCGTCGTCGGTGCTGTCAGGTGGAGATTCGACTGGGGCCCTAGACAAGCAGTCGGCGTCATTATGCTTGCGGCCAGACTTGTGCACAATGGTTACGTCGAATTCCTGCAGTCGCATACTCCAGCGAGCGAGGCGTCCTGACGGGTCCTTGAGGTTTGCGAGCCAGCAGAGGGCGTGGTGGTCTGTGACCACGCGGAACGGGATACCGTACAAGTACGGACGGAACTTGGTTATCGCCCAGATGACAGCAAGGCATTCTTTGTCGGTCGTTGAATAATTTTGTTCTGCCTTAGACAGCGCCCGGCTTGCGTAAGCAATTACTCTCTCTGCCCCTTCTTGTCGCTGAACGAGCACCGCACCGAGACCGGTATTGCTGGCGTCCGTGTGTATTTCTGTCTCCGCCGACTGATCAAAATGTCCGAGGATAGGGGGCGACTGCAGCCTTCGCTTGAGTTCGTCAAACGCTTGTTCTTGCTCTTCTCCCCACTGGAACTGCACGTCGTCCTTCGTCAGATGCGTCAGCGGTGAAGAAATTTGTGCAAAGTCACGCACGAAACGTCTGTAGTAGGCGCACAGCCCAAGGAATCTACGGACGGCCTTCTTGTCCGATGGCTTGGGGAATTCGGCGACAGCGGACGTCTTTGCAGGATCAGGGCTTACACCCTGAGCACTTACGACGTGGCCCAAGAATTTCAGCTCTCCATAGGCGAACCGGCACTTCGAAGGCTTGAGTGTCAGCCCAGCAGATTTGAAGGCCCGTAGCACGGTTCGCAGTCGCCTGAGGTGCTCGTCGAATTGGGTTGCGAACACGACAACGTCGTCGAGGTAGACGAGACAGCTCTGCCATTTCAAGCCGGAAAGGACGGTGTCCATAACACGCTGGAAGGTTGCCGGCGCTGTGCACAGCCCAAACGGCATCACTTTAAATTCATAGAGTCCGTCCGGTGTGACGAAGGCCGTCTTCTCACGATCTCGTTCGTCGACCTCAATCTGCCAGTACCCGCTCTTCAAGTCCATCGACGAAAAGTATCGGGCGTGGCGCAGCCGGTCCAGGGTGTCGTCGATGCGGGGCAGCGGATAGACGTCCTTCTTTGTTACTGCATTCAGCCGGCGGTAGTCCACGCAGAACCTCAGGGTTCCGTCTTTTTCTTCACTAGGACTACTGGGAGGCCCACGGACTGTTTGAGGGCTGGACAATGTCGTCATCAAGCATTTCCTGAACTTGCTTCTGGATAACTTCCCTTTCTTTCACGGAGACTCGGTACGGTGGCCGATGCACAGGGAGAGCGTCGTTATCAGTGATTATTCGATGTTTCGCAACCGTCGTTTGGCACACCTTCGACGACGTGGAGAAGCACTCACTGAACTCGGCGAGAAGGTCACTGAGTTGTTTTCGTTGTGGGGCTGGGAGGGACGAGTCGATGTCGAGCTCTGACGGCGTGGTTCTCTTGTGCTGCGTCGGAGAGGCGTCTTCTGAGATCACGGCGATCGCGGCTGAGTCCGGAATATCCTCGACGAAGCCCACAGCTGTACCCTTTGTAAGGTGCTGCGACTCTTGCCGGAAGTTGGTGACAAGGGCTACGGTACACCCGTCCTGGATCTCGATTACGCCTCTTGAAATGCCAATCCCTCGTCCAACGAGAAGTTGGACGCTTCCTTCCAACAGTGCTACACCGCAGGTAGCTTCTTCGGTCCCGACGGGTACAAAGACACTCGACAGCGGCGGCAGGTTTACATGGCTGGCAAGGACTCGCACTGCAGCTAACGTCGCTTTGGGATTTTCTGCCGATGGGACAGGCTTCCGAAGCGTCAGCTTGTTCTCCGCAAGGTCGATGATGGCGCCGTATTCGCACAAGAAGTACATTCCGAGAATGACGTCCCTCGAACAGTCTTGCAGAATGACGAACTTCACAGGGCAGTGTAGATGGTTGAGCGTGTTGGTTCCTAATTTACGATAAGGAAAGAGGGACATTTAAGACAAACAGACAAGACAGGCTTTCGACTTTCAACAAACGTTTACTGGCTCGACGTCGCCCCTTGAAGCTCGACGGGGGCGTCCGGGAGGTCGAGAGGGAGGGTGGTGGGTGAGGGGAGCGTGGGCCATGTGGCCCTGCTCGCAGCCACGCGTGCACGGCGTGAGGTGGGGTCTGCTGTATGTCAATCGACACGTCGCTGTTTCACGCAGGCCCGAGTGTCGACGATGCCCTCTTGAGGAAAGGAGAGAGGAGGGGGGCGGGGAGCGGAGAAGAGGAGGAGGAAAAGATGGGCCGGCGCCGAGCGGTGCCCTTTGGGGAAGGAAGGGAAGGGGGGGGGGGGGGAAGCGCGGAGATGGAAGGAGCCGAAGATACGGGAATTTTGACTTTTTATGTCTTTGGAGGAACCCTCTCGCCCCGCAGGAAGCGAATTTCTCGATCGGAAAGAGAAAGGGATGGGCTGGACAGGTTTGAGACTGAAGATTTGATATGTAAAGACTCAAGGATTTCCCTGCCGAATCGAGATTTGTGCCCGCCGAGAATTTTGGTTTCCGAGAACTGGGGGGTGCACGAGGGGCAGTTTTTGGCGTGAACCACGACTGGATGAAAGGAGTCGGGAGAAGGAGACGAGATCTCCTTGGCGTGCTCCCGGAGACGGTCATTCACGCAGCGCCCCGTCTGACCGATGTACTCGGCTCCGCACACAAGGGGGATACTATACACCTTCTCCCTTGTGCAGGGCCGGAAGCACTGCGCGTGTTTTTTGGTGCATGTGGGTGGGGGTTCCGGGTTGGTAACTCGCTTGCACATGCCTCCCAATTTAAATTTACATGTGAAAACAACCCTGGTACCGAATCGATGTGCAAGTGCGCGCAGTCGGTGTGCCGTGTTGTGGGAGTAAGGAATGCACGCAGGGCGGGCAGACCGGGTCCCGGAGGGGGCCTCCTTTGGGCGGCTCCTTGACTGCAGGATGAGCTTCTTGCTGATGTTATCTAGGAGGTCCACCGGGTAACCCGCCTTCCGGAGCCGGGTTGCCTGCAGCGACAGGCTCTCTCTGATCTTGTGATCGCAGGACTTTTTGCAAGAGGAGGAAAGGAGAGACTGAACAATTCCGGACTTAACGGTTTTTGAATGATGGCTAGAGAAGGGGAGGACAGGTTTCTGGGAGCGCTGTTGAAAAGACCAGCATAGACCGTGAGACGAGCGGGTTAGTCGTGGATCTCAACGCGCGCACTGCACCTGCCGACAGGTGTGATGAGATGTCCGCCGGCGGTTCGTATCTGCGGCCCCGCACCTCCACCAAAATGTCACGAATGACAACTGATGAGTGTACGGTGATAACAAAAGAAACTAAACGTTTAATGGGGCGAACTTGTGCCCAAAAGTAAAAAGGGAACGGAAGATAATAACAGAGCGTCGCGGGCGTCGAAAGCGGCGAAGCAGCAGGGATCGAACGCTGAGGCGAGACTCCGTCTGGCTGGTTAAGCGGAGCCCCTTTTGTGCACGCGTGGGCTTCTGGAACATTCGGCCTGGAACATTCGGCGCGCAGAACATTCTAGCCTAGAACGAGCAACACGGTTCTCGAAATTACCAGAAATCTAAATTGGAAGAATAAACAAAAGACGCGGCGCTGCCAGGGATCGAGCTCTGGGCTTTCTGCGTGGAAGGCACGCGCGATAACCGTTAGGCCACGAGCGCGCTGCCTGCTTAGTTAGCTGCGCTCGCGGCAATATAAAGTAAGATACATGAATGTTAAGAATTCTAATAATAACGACAAAACTCTGATTAAGCACTTCAGGCAGGCTTTTTTTAATATTGCATTGACTGGTACTGTGAATTACTTTTTTTAACCGAAGTATCGTTGTGTACAACGTTACTAGACAGGCAAGTTGGTTAATATAAGGCATTTACAGCCCGAGACCGAGGCTACAAAGAAGGAGAAACACATACGACTCAATTGAGATGTATCTGTTTGTCCTTCTTTGTAGCCTATGTCTTGAATTGTAGCCAGTCTTATTGTTGTGTGCTGACACAAGATTCAAAATGTGTCCAGTTAGAATTGAGAATCGATGCTAGTGGGTGGAAACCTTTTTTTGTGTGTACAATCGCAATCCGTCTTGATGCAAAGGTCAGATTTGGAGGCTCATGGTGTGTGCAAAGAAAGTATACTATATAGAACTATACTATATAGAACTATATAGAACTATATATATAGTATACTATACTATATAGTATACTATATAGAAAGTATACTATATAGAATATTTAGAATTCGCCAAGCTGGATTTCAAACCGATTCAAAACTTAAAAAAGGAGCCAACAACTCCTTAGTTTCTGTTATACTCCTTCCTCTCAATAACCCCACCCATCATTTAAGGGCTCTTTTTTTCAGGCAATTTGTGGGAATGAACCCGGCAGTCGTCAAGAAAATTTGCTTTGGTGCATCCGAAGGTGCAGGGAGCCCTCGAAGAGGTCTCGAAGTTCCAAAAAAGTGAAAAGAAAATTCGGCGCTTGTTTAGATTAATCTTTATTTTTATATTGATAATATTACTATTTGTTGTCGTAAGCCATGATAGTTCTTTTCGAGGTATAGCATGTCAGCATAATTTTTTCACGTCTTTATTTAGGAGACACAGCTCACTTGTATCATATTTAAAGCTTAAGTACAATGGCTCTGCTGCCCCAAACTAATTGCGGCGTGAATTTTTTATTGTGTTTTAATATTAGAAATAACATTTAATAGAAAAATAAATGTAACTAATTTTTAAGCATCATCGAGGTGTTCGGCTGAATCGTAGAAGCCTTAAAGGGTCTCATTTCGGTCCCGTGTCACGGCGTGATTAACCTTTGTTAACTTTATTTTTACGACCTCATCGAACATCTCTTTCTCTACAGGACGGCCTTAGATGGGCTGACCTACACAAAATATTCGTTCAGAAAAGCCGATTTTTTGGGGCTAAGGAAGGCGACATGTGTAAACAGTTGTTTCTGTGGGAGGTTATGGAATTACATATTTCTTTTCATTGGAGGCTCGTTTTGCGACCAAACAATACTTTAAACCCACTTCTCACACACAAAAAAGAAAACGTCCAATTTTTCACGGCATTTTTTTGTTTTGAATTCACCTTTCTAATGTTCGATTCTTTAACTAAATATATTTCATTAGATGTCCCTGTCAAATTCTCGATGCTATATGAAAATGTTAACTCCTCTAGGGTGACCGTATATTGTTAATTTAATAGGACTGGTTGGGACAGCTGTACCTAAAACTTACTTTAAGTATTACAGTGAAATATTTCCCTCGATGCATTCAAAAGAAAAAGGTTCAAATAAATTTGAATTCTCATCCTCAAGACCGATCGTGAACTCGGCAAACACCACGCTGTCCGGTCCGATAGCGAGGTCCGATCTTTTCTATTGGGTCGGACAAAAAGGGGGGGGGGAAATCAAGCAGAAATTGTACTTGCAGGAAGCCACACTCTTCACAGTGACCAGCTAGTAGGGAAGAAAATCCGCTGCCGGCCGATGCGTGTAGGTTGTTTCGATGTGATACTTGCACAGCACTGACGGAATGATGGTATGTACCATGTCTGATAGTAACTTTATCATGTCGGTCATTATTTTCTTCGGACGCAGTGGACATCACCTTGCTCACCCATCCTGACGAGAATGTGAAAGGACCCGCGAGCATTATCATTTCCTTGTCCTTTTCTTGCAAGTGCTCGAACACTCGGGGAAATACTCAGAACATAACAGAGTCCAATT
Source organism: Ixodes ricinus (assembly GCA_037355805.1). NCBI lineage: Eukaryota > Metazoa > Arthropoda > Arachnida > Ixodida > Ixodidae > Ixodes > Ixodes ricinus. The sequence continues at coordinate 99,301 of JAZHYW010004990.1, forward strand.
TGAAGGGAGCTAACTTGCCGAAGACAGTCAGATGAATGAGCAATTCCAGTGCACTCTAAAAAAATCGTACTGCGTCTTACGTTCTCCAGTGTTGTATCTCTCTCCAGCAGTGTGTTCGCTGTGAAACTAGTTAGACAACCTCTCGCAAACATATCGAAATATCGATCTTCACCAAACGAATCTTGGAGAGCTTTGTTTCCCTGGTGCTTACGACACCTTGCGTACATGTCAACTGTTTTAAGGTCACCGATGCGATTAGCCGTGCGACTGGTGACATCTTGGGGGTATATGAACAACTATTCCCAACTGGACACTGCAACATCCAGCGGTATGTGCGAATACTTTCCCAGGAGTACACCTCAAGCGCCACCTTGTAGAAGTAGCACCAGCTATTATCTCAACTCGACATAGCCTCACAAAGCAGCGAGTACCCGCACTTCCCCCGAATGCTTATGACCTGAATGCACAACAGGAACAGTTGCATCCGTGTCGGAGATAAACCGCGTCAGACTATTGTACAAAATTTCCCTGGATCGATGCCAGCCAAGGGACACGAGCGAAAGGTAGTTTCTGAAAACTAATAAAATTCGCAGATGTCACGCGATATTACGTCCCACACACTCGCGAGTAGTAATGGTTCCATAGGTTGATTGAAGACCAACTATTAGCGGATGATCGATCATAGTACGATGATGGCTCATCGGTCGATAATCAGTTTTTTAATCCATTATCGAAGTGTTTTTTTATCTTTTTTTATTAGTATAGGATATGATAGTCTGACGTATTTATAAATTGCAGAATTTAAACCTGTGTTGGTTCATCGGCCTGCCAGGGCTCCACGAAAAGACGACAACGTTACTTGTCCACAAACCCGGAAACACGACAGAATAAACAGAACGTTTTCACCTAAACTCGGAGTCGGTCGCAACATCTTTTCCGTCCTCAACATCGAACAATATTCAAACCCGTCAGCAACGGCGCGCGCGCTGGATTGACTGTTTTCTGAAGATTGCGCAATTATGACACACCTACCAACGCGCGGCGAGCTAGATATTGAAATAGATTGGTTGGATGTATGGAACATATATATACGAAAACTAAATATTAGGGTGTGCGAATATTCGAAATTACGAATACAAATAAAAAGTTTATCTTATTCGAAACGTAATTGATTCAAAAGTTACATATGCGGAAGTTCCCGAATATTCGGTCAAAGCCGAATATTCGGGAAAAACGGCGAATACTCGCACAAAGTGCGAATCTTCGAGCAAGGAACGAAAAACCTGCCTGCCACGCGTTCCCCTGTGAATATTTTTATTCAATGAGAAAGGCGTATGATGCGTGCGTTCTCGGTCTGCTCTGCTTCTATCTGTCTGATGGCAGCAAGACAGGATCAGATTCGGTTTCTTTTTCACCAAGCCCTTTGTTGTGTGGCACTTTTATAGCAATATGTGATGTAATTGCTTGTGTTATAAATTGATACAATAAAATGAAATTCAAGAGTGAAATAGAAATATAAAATAAATCTTGAGAGTGTTATTTAGTATAAAGATTTAAAAAGATAAAAAGCTAGGTGCGAGCAGAACATTCCATCTCCTATGACAAGAACTCCTGACACTCCCGCGCAGTCAAAACTAGGGATGTCGCGAACTTGCCCAAGTTCGAGTTCAATCATGTTCGACTTTATAATGCGAGAGCATTAACTGTCTCATGGAGCGAGCTAACGTCATCAGTTCGAAGCGCGAAAACGGCTCCTAGTTTCCGCTATTTCAACTTCGGTTCCAATGGCTAGTGCGCGTCTACGGAGCTACCCTTGGCCGCTGCGCCATGAGCTCCGAGATCCCGAAGCGCGCGCGGGCGCGCTATTACGTAGCAGACGACAAAGGGAGCGGACGAGTAGACAACAAAGGGAGCGGACGAGCGCCTTGCATGCTTTCGCATTCGCAACTAATAAGAAATGCTTAGGTTTACTTCGAGCATTTTCGAACCTTCAACGCGTTGTTTGACAAAGATTTGAGTAAAGTTTGACGTTTGTGCGCATGAGCAAAAAAAAAATAGTTGGCTTTATTTGGCGGAGTAAAATTGCATTATCTGTTGGGTTTATTGGCATCACTGGGTCACATTAATAACTAATGAAAGCGTTTAAAGCGCATACTTTCGCTTTTATATGGTATAAACATTGGTAATCATTTTGTAAAATAAAAAATAAAGTTATTTCAAAATATTTTTTTCCCAAAATTCGAAATATTTATGTAGCAGCTGGGCAACACTGTGTCCCGGGTGAAAGGGTCTTTCGATTCTTTCAACAGGTGTCTCAAGTGAAAGTGTTTTTCGACTAGCGGAAGTGTGACGGCGCGTGGGGAGTGCTTACTTTCTGAACACGTTGAGCACTTAATTTTCCTACATGGTAATTTGTAATTAGTGCATTTCTAGCAGTATCTTTAGCGTACTGCAACCCAGTAAAATGCAGTTGCATTGATTTATTTTAAAAATGCAAAATAACCAGCTGTTACGTCTTGTTCTGCTATTTTTTATTACTAGACACATATTAGATATTAGATTCGATATACGAAGCCCATTTTATGTCTTATTCGTATTCGTTCGTATTCGAAAATTTTCATATTCGCACAACTCTACTAAATATTCCAAAAGGTCGAATATCGAAAACAATATTATTAGCAACGTTTGTACTCATTGATAAAACATGTTTTATCTCGAGTGAATATTGATAAAATCATGTGCATTTTTAAAACTAATAACAAGGCTTGGCACCATGACTTCAGTTGCAATGATAATGTTGCTGCTAAAATAATAAAATTTAGAAGTATTACTTCACCTACCGAAACGACTGTTGAACCCCTTCTGAGAAGATTTAAGTTATCGCTACCCGTACGGCTTAAAGACCCCATCACTTCACCGTCAATACAGTTGTATTACAAAGGACTGCTAATTACTTATATGACTCGCCTTAAACTACAAAAAATGTGAGTGACTTACTTGCTGAGAAGACATCCAAAGACGCAAATAAAATGTTGCACCCATTGACTTACTGGCTGACATAAATTGTAAAGGGTTGTTTGACTTTTTCTTTACTGTACTCGATTGAAACAATCACCGACGCTCGTGTCTGCCAAACGGCCAACCTGCGCTCACCTTCTGTATGATTGTCGTGAGCCATCGGCATAGAGACGGCGCGTAAACTTTGTTTTGGAGAACCTTCATTTAACAAAGTTATACTTATTCGATTTTATATGCTCGTATAACAAATAAAAAGAAATATGACACGGTGTGATTTTGGTATGTGATGCGAACAATAACCCAAAGTTATTGGTCCTTCGACTATTGCTTTCATAGAATCCAAACGATTAAGTGGCGTTTAAAAATACCTCTTCCTCGCATTCGGGGACTTTCCCATCTTTCCCAGTTTTCTCAACACCAACATGTCTCAGCACTGCTCTGCAGAATTGAACTGATATGCGGCGGTCAATTCAAAGCAGAGTGTCGAACCGAAATTTTTATCGGTTCGGTTCCGGTTCGGGTTTACGGCTTTCGGTTCGGTTCCGGTTCAGTTCCGCGGAGGGAAAATAACGGTTCGAACCGGTTCGAACCGGTTCGAACCGGTTTGAATTGCTAAATTGAGAATACATTTTCCGCGCTGTTCTGGCAATATATCAATCAATCAATCAATCATTTTATTTCTCTTTCACATGAAAGATGGTAGCTGGGGCAAAAAGCTGCAACATGTGCAGCTTGACAAGGCCCCAGCTCCAAGACAGCAGCGCGCGTACAGGGCTTTGTTCAAAAAATCAAATCTAAAGTGAAAACATTCTTCAAGTTAAAAAAAAGAAAAAAAAGACAATAACAAGATTTTAATGTAACATATGATATCAATTGGCACAGTACACAATACAACACGAAGCCTGAAGTTCACAACTTTGACAGTATCAACATTAAAGCTTCAAATGGTAACCTATGGCTAAAATCTGTTTCAACATTTAACTTGTTCAAGAAAGATGGAAGCAAGTATGTAAGCGATGTCAGTCCATAGTTTGTCCGGGGGTGGGTACACTCCACTCTTCACTTCGCCGTGTGTTGTAAACACTAGTATTTTTATTTAAATTTGCTATTTGTAGAAAACAACTATGTTTATTTTTTTGCGCTGTTTTATAAGATACTAGAAGGCGGTAGTGATGTAGGTGTGTTATCCTGACAACATTAAAACGGACAAAAAGAGCATCTGTATGGGAAAAATAGGACACATTTGCAACCACTCTTAGAGATTTTTTTGCAGAATTAGAAGTTTGTTTATATTTTGAATGGTAGTGGTACCCCATACCAGGTGACAATATTGGAAATATGACTGCACGAGGCCGTGAAAAATTATTAACTTAACAAATGAGGTGAAAACTGTACGGTACCGGGATAGTGTACCAACCGCTTTTCTGGCTTTTTTATGTATGTATTCTATGTGCTCATTCCATGATAAATTATCTGAAAAGATTACACCTAAAATCTTGAATGACTTTACTATCTCGATTGCCTCCCGGCTATGGTGATATTTGGGTTAGAATGAACAGTCACGTTTTTGGCTCGAAACAGCATGCACTTAGTTTTGTTTATGTTAATACGTAATCTATTTATTTCTGTCCAACTATGTAGCTGCGAGAGCATTTGATTCGCCTTTTTTTCGATATCGTCAGAAGTAGTGCCTTTCAAAAATAATGTAGTGTCATCGGCGTAAGCTATTACTGTGCATTCTGGAACACTGTGCTCAATGTCATTAGAAAATAGAATAAATAATAGAGGACCTAAAACACTTCCTTGAGGTACCCCTGTATGTACTGTTTTTATAGTTGAAACTGAATTATTGATTTTGACAAATTGTCTCCGTTCAGCCAGATATGACTTAAATAAATTGAGTACATGACCCCGAATACCATAGCATTGTAACTTTTGAAGTAGTATACTGTGGTTAACTAAGTCAAATGCCTTAGAAAAGTCGATATATATGGCTAATGTTAGTAGTTTATGTTCTATATTATTTATGATTACCTCTTTTTGGGCCAATAGAGCGGATTCAGTAGACCTTCCTTTTCTGAAGCCGTGTTGACTGTTCGTTAACAAGGAAAAATGCTCCAAATATGCCGACAGTTTACTATGCAGTATTTTTTCGAATCCCTTAGAAAAATTGGAAAGTATTGATATTGGCCTATAATTCCCCAACAAGTTAATATCGCCACCCTTAAATAACAAAACAACCTTAGCAATTTGCATAAGTTTAGGAAATACGCCTAAAGACATTGAGAGATTAAATATAAATGTGAGTGGTGTAGCCAAAAAGTCAATAACAAATTTAATCGGTATGATATTCAAGTCATTTACATCGTCTCCCTTGCTATTTTTTATGCTTCGAAATGCTAACATTACCTCATTTTCATCAGTGGGGCTTAAAAAAAAAGAATGCGCGTGTTCCTTAATATGACCGCATGGGTCTTCACTATTTGCTATAGTAGGAGTGCTGGTGTCTAAGTTTACCAAGTAATCATTGAACGTATTTGCGAGTGACGTGCCAGATAGCTTTTGCCCACAGTGAACAATTTCTGTTAACGTGTCTTTGTGATCATGAGGCTTTAATACCCGGTTAATATTTTTCCAAAGTTTTTCTGGCTCATTTTTCCTAATGTTGCCAAATAGATTGCAATAATATTCTTGCTTGGCTTTTTTCATCAACGTATTCAGTTTGTTTCTATATTTCTTAAATTTCGCTAAATCCTGATTGTCTTTAGAATCTATAAATTTATGATATAAGCTATTTTTTACACGAATTTTTTTAATAAATCATGGGAAATCCATGGTTTCTTTGCTCTCTTGCTAGGCTTTATGTACTTATAAGGAAAGCATTTGTTATAAAGGTCTTCGAACGTTTCCAAAAATGCTTCATATGCTGCATCAGGTGAATTATTGGCATAAACAGAATCCCAATTAGCGGTACCAATAAAGTCCCTAAATGATTGCAATCTTTGCGACGTAATGTTACGAATTCTAAATCCTTCTGATTTGTGTTTGCGAGCAGCGAAGTGCGTGTTAACAAGAAGAAAGATGGGTAAATGATCACTAATGCTGCAGCTAATTAAACCTGATGCATAAATATCTTCCTTGTTGCAGTTTGTAATGAAGTAATCAAGTAAGGTACAGCCATTTTCTGTTATTCTCGTTGCATCCGTAGTAACACATTCAAAACCATTTGATTCGACTACAGAAAATAGATCATCATGCATAGTTGATGTTTTTAAGAGATCAATATTAAAATCACCTCCCAAGAAAAGGGTATAATTATTGTCATTAACATAGCTGAATAGTTTATCAAGTACAGGAAGCAGGATGTTAACATTTCCAGAGGGAGGTCGATATAGCACACTGAAAACGTAGTTATCAGAGAGTACTGACAATAATTCAAAAGAGTCATTCAGTTCTGTAAAATCGGGAATAATGCAACAATTCAAAGATGATTCCACAAGCATTGAAACCCCTCCCCTCTTCTAGCATTTCTTCGTATAGAAAAATGCTTGTAATTAGGCAAGACAAAGTCATTTGAATCAGGAGTATACCACGTTTCAGAGAACATGAGTACGCTAAAAGAAAAACGCAAGGTATCAAGAAGAACTTCAATGTCATCAACTTTCGATAGCATGGAGCGTACATTCATGTGAAAAAAGGATAACACAGATTGTTTTCGGTTACTTATAGCATTGATAAACTCTTCAGGCTGAACGCATAGATTAGATAATGGTGAACTTTCCATTAAACAGAAAGTAAGTGTGAAGCTGCACGTTCCTTTCTACTTTATCGAATCAATTCAAGGTCGTCTTCGCTATCGATTCTAACTGTACGATCGCCTGCAGCTTTTCGCACGAACATTTTGCCCTCCTTGTGCCACGCAAACCTGTACCCCTTTTCAGTTGCTTTAGTTTTTATCTGCCAGAACAGTCTCTTGTTTTGCGCTGTCATGTTCTCGTAGATACGTACAGTCGAGTTTCGTTCTTTCAGAGCGGCGTTTTTCTGCAACCACATGTTCCTTGTTACACGTGAAGAAAACCGAACCAGAACAACTGGCACTTTTTCAGATTTGGGTGGCAGTCTGTGCACCGATTCAATGTCTTGTTCGGTCAACTTGGGCAGTTCCAGAAGATCAGAGAGCGTGTTTAGTTGGTTAAGCAGGTGTTCGTTTGCGGTTGGAGCTAATCCATGCACTTCGATATTTTGGCGCCTACTGTATTGTTCTAAGTTGTTTATTTCCCGTTTGAGCTGCTTCACTTCAACATCTTTACTAGATTCCACTTCTGTGACACGTTTTTTCAGTTCTAATATCTCTTTTCCTTGTTCTTGAATTTGAGAAAGCAGCTCATCGTAGTTATCGGACATGAGCTGAACTGAGCGCTCAATAGCATCAACAGTGGCTTTCATCTCCATGAGTGCATCAACTTTGGCATGAAGCGTCAAAATTGCAGAGAGTTTTTTGTTAATATCTGTTAGCGTACAGCCATCATCTTGTACGTTGCTCGGCCCCTGCTCTTGCCTAGTATACACTATTTACGCCGTGAAACGATGTACTGTACAGTTTCTTCGATCGTCCGTGCAATTTACTTTTGTTTTTAGGTACCAGAAATATGAAATTCAGTTACTTAATTTCGACGCAGGAGTAGAAGAAAATTTTCATTAACGTATGTCACGTCGTGTTCATACGACTCAACATCTCTTTGTTTGCAGTAACATATATTTTACCTGAATCAAAATGTTTAAGTACAAGAGTAAAGAGTTGAGCTTGTTGGTACATACATGTAAATAAATCAGCTTGAAATTTAGAACTATACTGTATTTTCTTGTCCTTTCTTCGTGTTTAAGTAAAATTCTAAAATTCAAGCTGATCTATTTACAGGGTATAAAATGTTGTCGCGAAGTGTGGTAGGTCGCCTAAAATACCCGTGATTAGTACAGCTTTGTGTCGCAGTATTAAAAGTGAAATCGTGATTGTGTCCTTGAACTAAGGAATTGATTACATCACATAAAATTATGAAATGAGCACCTCGTGGCCATATATATCATAAAATAAGGTTTACGAAATACGCTTCACAATATATATGTACATGATGACGACAGAACTGAGCTAAAAGCAACGAAATTTTCAAAATGTCACCAAAGTTTTAGGATAATTCCTTTCAGTCTATTTTTTATAGAAACACCGAGCGGAAATCAAAATGCTTGTTGTTCTAACCAAACATTGTTTGCACTCAGCACCGCATGCATGCTACTAATCATGCATCAAGGAATAATCGCAATTGTTCACTCTAATCTATACCACCTTCGCACTCAGATCGAATCTGGCCCAAAATAGCGCTTGCCCAAGTGAACATTTTCTTATACAGGATAAGCTGGCATAGCCTGGCTGTGAAGGATTGTTCTTGACAAGATGCCAGTCAATTTAATTTGCAAATGAGCATCACCCTTGCTGATTGATGATTTTAACACCATAGCGTTAAGAAGCTCATGTCGCAGACAAGCCGATGTTGGTGGCGTGACTGAAAAATCCTGATTGGTCGATAGGGTCATGACGTCAGAGCTACATGCCCTCGCACTAGAATTTCAAACAGCCCACAATGCTCACGTAAAACGTGACATCACGCGTGGAATGAGAGTGATTGAAACATGATATGTAATGCTAATTAAAGGTCGCCGTATGTCTCAATTGATTTCACTTTTTAAATCATTCCTTTGCCTTAAAGAAAAAAAAGATTAAAATTTTTAGGCGGGATTCGAACCCACGATTCTTCGGTTGCGAGTCAGGCACTTTTGATTAGGCCACGCGAGGCACGCTTACGCGGCAAAAGCGAATGCGATGCGAACGAGGCCCGTTAACGCTATCGGGTTCCACTTTTAAAGGCGAAGCTTAAGCTTCCTCCAAGATTATTTTTTGTTAAGTGAAACAAAGTAGTATTTCACGTTCTACTCGACATGGCAGCTACTTAATTGGACACTTTCTGACGGTTTGCGTGCGTAATCGTCATAGTTCCGCCGCGCGCCCCTGTTTACTTTGTTGTTGTCCAGGCCACAGACACATTAATGTTCACCACGTAAAAGAGGCAATAACAGACTTCTATATGTTTAAGAAGTTGTATGTGTGAGGAACACATAGTCATTTAAATTAGCTTTAAAATCAGAAATGTGTGTAAGGCGCCGTGCCGTATCACTTACAACGTGCCTGTCGAGGATAAAAACGCCGGAAAAGATTTGCAGAGAACCTTTCAGATAATTTGGGGGCATTGCTTTAGGGTGGTCGGCCCTTAATTTATGTTGTCAAATATTCAGTTAGTAATCAAATATATTTTTTATAATGATCAATAAATTTTACTTTATAAAGTTCACATAACCGCTTGAGACCGACGCGGAAAGACCATACTCGAAACTACGCTAGCTGTGGAGTCTGCGTAAAAGTGTTTTTCTGTTTGCTGATTGGCAGTGTGAAACATCGGCTTGCAGGTGTTGCCAAAAAGGACTCTGTGCTCACATGATAGATTGGAAGTCAAATGCACGAAATGTTCAAAAGAGAGAGATAATTCATGTTATTTTTCTAAATAATCCCTTACAGAACGCCTTACTGCAAAAAGAGATGCGTAAAGATGCACACAATGAAATTCATATTTTACATAAAAAGCGCAAAGGACAGACGAATATTCCTAAAATCTTAGTATAAATCACATTTCATCAGCTTGCATGAGCTCAAAATTTCGCTAAATACTGCCTCGGGAGGCTAATGTTATATTCGGTTTTACCTGCACTTGTTTTTGGGCCCTCACTTTACAACACATGCTTGAATAGTCATGCGCTCTAACATTTCTCTATGCTGCCGCATATCATTTCGAGACTGCTATAAATACTGCGCAACTTTACAATTAGGACATCTATTGCTATAATGTTGCGAACATCACATTTTACCAGAAAGCTTAACTGTTTACCATGGTATGCACGTGACGTCATCACACTATAGGCTGGTTGTCATTGTGATTTCTTATTGCTGCGAAAATCGAATTTGATGGTGCAAATTGCACGCTGCAGGAGGTTCAAGCTCATTGAGAGCCAAGTATTTGAAAGGCACGTATTATTATTCTTACTGCATCGTCGTGAGGAACGGCGCGAACGTCTGGCACGACAAAAACGTGCTTTTTTTGGCAAGAGTGTTTTTGCAAACAAATCAGTTTCCAGGGTAACGCTCTTTGGTCTGCGTCAAAGATGTGGGGAAGAGGAGCCTTTACAACACAGTACGTTTTTAAAACTAACCCCCCCACACACACACACGCACACACACACACACTTTTTTTTACAGCGGAGCTGTTAAGGGCTAGTTTCCCCAGTATCGTGTCCGTCAGCAAACAGATGATGACACTAAACTTTGGACAGCTACCGCCATCTATAAGTGACGACGGCAACCAGACAAAGGGCTGGCCGGTTGTCTGGTTGCCGCCGTCGCGCATAGATGGCGGCAACCTCTCCAGCCTTTCCGCTCTGGCCTGCCGACTTGTGGCCGGCCATTACTTCATTCCCACCATAGTACAGCTTCGCTGGTCTTCCTTCTTCACCAGAGTGAAAAGGCTGAAAGTATTCCTGAGGAATTGCCTCCTCCGTTTGTGTGTGCTAATTCGACAATTTTATTTGTCACTTTTTAACAGCAACCCTTCATTGCTTTTGTTTTGCACCCCGCGAAGTTTAAAGGGGTCCTAAAACGATATCGGGTTGAAATGTTCATGAATTTTCCGAGGCGTACTGGTCCTAGTCTGACCCAAGTATACTTGCACAAGCCGCCACTGATTCAGACGCTTCTTTGTCGCGGTGAAATTGAGAGGATAAAATGAGACTATTTCTTTTAGTCTTGCCTTCGCAAAGATTGATGTCGTAATTGTTGGATCAAAACCACCCGCCTAACGACAGTCGAGCGCGGCTCGTGGATTGGACAGGAGAACGCTTTACAGCAGCTATGCATGGGCGCCGCCATAACCGACCTTCAGTTTTTGTTTCCTCTTATTTTTTATCACTTCGCGCCATCATTACTTCAACAGTACAGGTTACTGTCATCTTAGATTTGACTGTGTCCTTCTCCCCAGCATTTGCCTTTGTGAAGGCTCGCCAAAGCCCTCTTCAGTGGCTTGGTATCTCGGTAAGGCAAGAGAAGGTCGGCAATGGCGGCTGTAATCTGGCGCGTGTGCAAAGCGTCTTCTCTGCGGACACTTGGGTAGCGGCTCGTGTCCAACTACTGCGGTGATGAGATTAGCCGAATTCTTTTAACGTTAATTGGCGGCATAAGATAGGCACCAGGCCACGTGGCCGCTTCTGGCTCTCCGAGTTGAGGGGATGAACGATGCTCATATTTTTCTAATTTTTTGGCGAGTGCCATTGTCTAGAAAAAACAGTAAAGCCAAGTTCAATCAGTTATTAACGTTAGGGACTGATCCTGAGTAGTATTTAGTGGTGTATGGAAATCTTTTTATAGCACCTTTAAGCAAAATACAGAGGGGTCGAAACTTGGGCAATAACTTGAGAACGACGCTCGTGTGAGACTTACAGCGACTGCCAACGTTCGGCTGTCCCTCTGAAGTCACTAAAATCTTTTTTTTATGTATTCCTTCCGTACACACATGTAGCTTTATGTAACGTCATATTAATAATTCGCATTTAGTCATTTCAATACTTCTATCCTCGGGGACATCTTTCGGTCGCAGTTCAGCAACAACGAAAATATGTTTGGGTGCCTTAATGATGTAAAATTGGTGTTGAAATATATTTTTGTACTTTCAAAAAATAATGTTAAGAAGCAACCCCTAAACTTGGATTGAGCGCGTTGGTAATAGATTCAAAAATATACGAAAGAGTCAGACAAAGAGGACGGACAGGACAAACATCTTTCGATGTTTGTCCTGTCCGTCCTCTTTGTCTGACTCTTTCGTATATTTTTGAAGTAACCCCTGACGTTGATAGCTTGCGAAAACATCCTTTAGTTTCCCCATCCGCCTAATAGCAGATGCAGAAAATATTGAGGAAAGAGGCAGCTGTCAATCCCCTCCTCAACTCGCCAGTTGAACAAGCGGCCACGTGATCTAACGCTAATTATATACCGCCAGTGTTCATCATAGTCATGCCCTAGGCGGCTTGGGTTTGGAAATCAAAAGCTTGGGCTGAGCTTCAGATATTGTTAGAATTGGGCTATTATCATATTTAATTGACATGTGCCGTTATCCGAATGTTTGGCGATGCTGATTGTCATGAACCCGAGCACTCGACCAAAGGTTTTGAAAATCGCTTACGTCAAGGTGTCACGTCAATCTCGGTACAAAATCGTGATGTCATGTTACGTCACGCTGTCAACAAGGTTAATACATTTAGTGACTTCCTCAAGTTAAATCGAGTTGACACCGTGAGTCACGTGACGTCACGAGGTCACGTGACATTACTTGACAACATGTATTGATACCATGACGTCATGTGACAACGTGACGCATGGTTAATCATAGTGCCAATACAAAAGCGTCACGAAAACCCACAATTTATCATACATTGCAATTCTCTACATGACGATTTGATCAATATTTAGAAATACAGCCGCCAATTTTTTATTCCTATATGTTCATTTTCTGATACAAAAAAATACAAAATTACCTTGAACCGTTTTGAACCGGTTACCGTTATATTTTTTTCGGTTCGGTTCCGGTTCAGTTCCAAGATGGCGGCGGAGATTTCGGTTCGGTTCAGTTCCGGTTCGGCTAAAAATAACGGTTCTGTTCCGGTTTTCGGTTCGGTTCGGTTCCGGTTCGACACCCTGATTCAAAGTCACAGATGCTTGATGGATTTTATACCTCGAAGTCAGCAATTTGCTGCGTGTATGGTCACGTGAGAAAAGATAGTTGATGAAGGTCCCAATTACTCAATAGTAAAGACGCCCAAGTTTTGACATATGTACTTTTTCAGAGTCAAATTCGTCTACTACGTCTTCGCGGAAAAGTTAATATCTAAAAAGGAGGGGGGGGGGGGGTAAGGGGAGGGGACGACACGGTTTTAGCCGACTTTTTCGCGCGCTAGAAGTTTATTTTTGCTATTAGTATTTGTTTCAGTTTCATTGCGAACTTTTTAAGCATTGAAGTAATGGTTTCGGGGTTGTCAAATTTAAAGATGAATGTAGCTGGCTATTTTTAGTGCACAAAACTTGCCCACAAATAGTCTATCGATCCTGCCTGAACCACCGTGCAGAAGTGAGCTCTTCGACAAAGAAAAGCATACGCTTCACAAACTTACGCAGGGAAATAAACACGTAAATGAGAATTCCAATGACGAGAATCAGCAGGGCCAAGACGATGATCACCACCTTCGCTTTGTAAGTACTGAAATATAAAAAAATTACCTTGAATGTTATGCAGAGTGCTGCAGGCATTGCACATTTTACGTTTCTCTGTAGCTTTCAATTGCTACCGTACATGTCAAGTGTGAACACACTGCCACAAATGCGCTTAGATACTGCTGTTTACCTTAAGTCCGACCAAAGTCGTGGCCATGATTAAACTGCGCCAATCAAAAACCGCAAAAAATGCGTCCCCAGAAATTTCGTTGTTTTATGAGTTTACTATCACCAGCCACGGCCTCTTGATCACTGCCGCCTCACTACTGCCCACCGGATCAACAAATCATGCACAGAAACCATGGTGTAGAAATAACCATACTCCAGTTTTTTTTTGTTTTTTTACGTTTGCCGTTGGGAGACGTTGAACAGCGGTCTCAAGCAATGCTTTAGCGTTGCCCGGGCCTTGCACCGGCTTCCCTCTTTCGCGGCCGGCCAACGTAACCGCTATTTATCGCGACCGGGCTCAGTACCAGTCACCCTGGCCACCTTGACACTTCAGTTTCCCTCGGCAAAAGGAAACAGCCACGCAGCGGATTGAAAAATTAAATAGAGCGGCCATTTTGCGGCTACACTATTCACGCACAAAAAAAAATCAAAATAGCGGCGCATTTATTGATCGTGATAAGTTTAGTTCGTGATATCAAACTTGCAAAGACGACGACAACCACGACGATCTACTTTTGGCGTTGCTTGTTTGGCTCCATAGCCTTAACTCCGGTCGGACTTGAAGTAGCACGGAATGTAGCAAATAGGCATTTTCGCTTATGTCTCATGCCGCGCGATTACCTTCCATTGCACCAGTGTTGCGGTGATCCACCTTTAGAAAGCCTCTTTTTGTTGTGGAAGCCAGAGTTGTATCTGACTGATATAAGAGACATGTTGTCGCAAGCTTCCTCAATGTCCCAGTACATCTAGTGTGAGGCATCCGCCAAATTCATTCCTCGTGAGTTGAGGGCAGCTGATCGCTCCCTTGAATTAAGACGATGTAAATGTCTCTTAATGGTTGAATCGGGTGGAAGCAGCGAACGGACGCTCTGTTAAGGCTTCACGTCCCATGCGTGGGACATGTGTTTTAGAGCAGCTCTGTATCCGGATCAAGGGTGTCCCTTAGCACATTGTGTCTTGCGGTTCTTTGTCCGTCCAGCTTCCGAAGTTTATTCAAGGTGTGAAGAAGACGCCGGAGACACCACCATGACGGCAGCAGGAACGACACCACGACCGTGTTCCAGATTTATCTACTGCGTCTGACTTTGGTTTCGTATTCGTGGTTTTCGCTAAGCGTGCTACTGACAGTGTTCTATAAGCGTGTAAAGAAGCTGCTAGGATTTACTAGTTTAACTACCGTACACTCAGGAAATTACTCAGGGGCACTGCGTATCCCCAGCAATATATTTATATATACATTGCAATCATGCTTCTACCTTAGAGGAATGCTTGGCTGTTGTATCGACACTTAGTAAATTCCGCCCTTACCTTTACGGAACTCACTTTGCAGTTATTCCGGATCACCAATCTCTTTGTTGGCTTGCCACACTCAAAGACCCCTCAGGACGCCTGGGTCACTGTTCTTTAAAGTCCAAGACTAAAAATTAACGATTAAGTACGAATCCGGAAAACGACACATCGAATCGGACAGCCTTTCTAGATAGCTACTTCCCATTCACCCCGCGGCTTCGGTCATCCCTCTCCTTTAACTGATATCACCGCAGTTCTAGACACTATTGACATTCGTATGACTCAACAAACTGGCGATACTTCGGGTTAAATAGATTCTTGCCTACTCCATCCAACGAACATCCAGGTCGACGCACCCTACACCGTGCACGAGTGTTCCATCTTCGGGACGGCATCTTTACATACGTAACAACGACGCCGAAGGTCGTATATTGCTCCTCGTCGTTTGTCGCCAATTACAAAGATAAATCATACAAGCAACTTACGATGACTCAACTGTCGGACACCTTTGTAATCTCAAAAACGCACTTCCACGTTCGTGCCCGCTTTTTCTGGCCAGGCATGACTTTGTACCAACAATCGGTATGTCCGAGCTTGTCGTCTTTCTCAAACGAAGAAAATCTCAACAACTTCGCCATCGGGTCTACTGCGGCCGATTCCCCAACAGCAACGACCCTTCCAGACCCTTTTCCCCGGTCCGCATCGAACAGCAGGTGGAAAATCTCCGTCATTTACAACCTGACCGCTACGCTGAGACAAAATGCGTTCCGTCTGCAACCGCCAAGGAAGTTGCCGGCTTTTTCTTGGTAATTATTTTGTTGCGTCATGGAGCACCTCAATACAACATAAGCGATTAGGTAACTCCCTTCGGTTTAGAACTTCTTGAAGAAGTTTTGCGGCTTGCTTCCAACATTCATACCGCTTTAACCGACTACCATCCACAAACGAATGGCCTAACCGAGCGCCTCAATCATGCTTTATCTGATATAATTTCGATGTATGTTTCCGGCAATCAAACCACTTGGGACGCCCTTGTCCGTTACATTACATATGCGTACTATAAGGCTCAAAAACAATACGTTGTTCCTCACCATACCATCTTCCTTACGCCCGATAACCTTTTACCTCACTGGACACAGTTCTGCCAGACATGGACAAACGGCCCCAGACATGGACATCCGGCCCATTTAGTCTCCAACGCCAAAGTTGCGCGTCAGCTCACTCGCATTCACACGCCCAATCTAAGCAACAGATAGAGCTGCGCTACAATCCATCTTACCACCCAGCGAATTACGACACCGGAGACGATGTTCTCATCTGGTCTCCTACGCGTTCCCTCCGGAAATGTGAAAAGCTTTGAAAGCAAGTTCATCGGCCCCTTTCGTGTCACCCGCCAACTTTCCGCTACCATACTACGAGGTTGCTCCTGTGTCGCCACGTCGATATCGATGATCCAGCGCATCGGATATTGTACACGTCACCAAAATGCGGCACTATCACCACCCGGACACCTGAATACCTGCACCGCACTCCGCGAACTCCCGCCGGAGGACCGCCCTCTCCATCGACCGTTGGAAAACTGTTATAAAAAGAAGAGGACGACGAGCTCGTGCAGCAAAAGGTGAACCGGAGAGCTCGGGGATATTGAGCGTGCTGCCCAAATCTCCGCTCTACAATTCTCATTGTAAATCTCATCCAGCATTAAATCCCCGTTCTTCAACATCCTTACAATATAAATTTATATATCCTTTTCTTTGATTCGAAGAGCGCCAGAAAACAAGGACAACAGAGAGATAGACGATACGATGCGCTACTTTCAACTGAATTTTTATTCAGAAAAACAGACATATATATACACACCCATGCAACCATTTGCTATTAATCAAACTTCTCGTGAAATGAATTCAAATTCCTTATCTGATAAACAGACTGAGGAAGTGCTGATGCATGCCTCGCCCTTCACCCTGATTTTAAATGCCTCGAAGATCTCTCTTTCTATTCTCGTTTTATATCTTCCCAAAATCTGCGTTTCATCGAGTGCGGGAGAACATGGGCATCGATCACAATGAACGGCCAAGTTTCCCGAGGGTGACCGCCTAACAGAAAGGTCATGCTCCCTGGCCCTCTCGTTGACGCACCTCCCCGTCTGCCCTATGTACGTTCTCCCGCATGACGTTGGTATCTCGTAAACTACCGCTGTTTCGCATTCTACATATTTGTTGGCATGCTTCTTTGCGCATGCTCCCGCCGTGCATGACTTGTTATTCACCCTTGAACATAATCTGGATAACTTCGACGGTGCTGTAAACACTACAGGAACGCCGAAACGTCCAGCTATCTTTTGAGATTGTGGGACAATCTGTGAATGTATGGAACAACCGCAACTTTCTGTTTATTCCGCGTGGTGCCTTCCGATTCACTTTCTCTTTTTTCTTCAACTTTGACACCAGGCTTTCGGCGATTTCCACAAGATGTCCTTCTGAATACCCCGCGTTTTGTAGGCGGCAGACTTGGGTGAGGAAGCTAGAACCAACAACATGTTCACATGATTTTTCTAGTGCTGCGAGCATCAATGAAGTTGCCACTCCTCTCTTTACCAGCTTCGAGTGTGCAGAATCGAAGGGAAGCACACCTCTTTTTGATCTTGGCTCATACTTCCAGCAGACATGATTTTCCTCAAACTTCAAGTTTAAATCCAAAAACTGGAGGTGCCCATTTTTCATTTCTTCATGCGTGAAAGTCAACCCATTTTTGGCATTGTTCGAGAACACTTCTAACACGCGTTTTATGGACTCTTCATTTGCACTCATGGGCCGATTTACTAAAACCAAGAAATCGTCCACATACCTGAAGATTCTAAAGCCCCCTGTCTCCATCAGCTCCCTGCTGATCCCTCTGTCACATTCCGCCAAAAATATGTCACACAAGACCGGGGCAACCCGGGACCCAATACATATCCCTCGTTTTTGTACATACAGCTCGTTGCTAAATGAAACAACCGTAGACTCCAGGTACAAGGCAAGCAGTTCACAGAAAGACTCAACACTTGTTCCACATGAACTCCTAAACGCGGTTTCTCCCGAACTCTCAATGCACTTTTTTACAATGGGAAAAAGTAGTTCGTGCGGAATGGAGTAGAAGAGATCCTCTACATCGATGGAAAAGGCAGAGCTATAGGCGAACCCTCTTTCCCTCACATGTTCTATGACCTCCTGCGAGTTCCGGACCAAGAAGGGATCCCTGAGCACAAGCCCTGACAAATGTAGGCTGAGAAAACCACTCACTTCCTTCTGCCATGAGAGACTCTCTGTCACTATGGTCCTGAGCGGGCACTCAACCTTGTGGGTCTTAGCTGTAAAAAACACATCTAAATTCAGCTTTTTGCACCCTTCACTCTCCTGGCCAAGTTGGATAGTTCCAGCCTTTCACAGATCTCCACTGCCTTTTTCTTGATCTTTTGAAGAGAGACATCCACTTGCCTGAAGTTCTTTGTGATGGCTTTCGATGACTTCTCATCATAGAGTCCCTGAGGGAGTACCACGAAACCCCCTTCTTTGTCACCCGTGAGAAGCTTCAGGTTGTTCTCCTGGAGATGCGACACGACGCAGCTGGTTTTCGGTTCACTTCTCTGCACTGTCGTCCGGAGCCGGAGTGCGTCCACTGCTTCGGAGAGACACCTTTCTTTCTCTTCTGGCACAACGTGATCTGCAAGACCCCTAACAAGGGCAATCTCTCGATGGGATTCAGTCTTGGTTGCGTGCAGAATTTGGGCCCATGTTCAAGACTTCTTAGGTGGAATGTGGATCCCCCATGAGTGCAAATCGTAGGGTCAAGAGCGCGCTGTTAGAAGTGTTCTCGAAGCAATGATCCAAACATGGGTTGACTTTCACGCATGAAGAAATGAAAAATGGGCACCTCCAGTCTTTGGAGTTTAAACTTGAAGTTTGAGGAAACATCATGTCTGCTAGGAGTATGAATCTGATCAACAAGATTGTGCTTCCCTTCGAATTCTGCACACTCTGACATGCTGGTAAGAAGGGTGGCAACTTCGATGATGCTCGTTCAGTCACTAGAACAATATCATCGTGAAGCTATGTATGATGAGTTCGCAGTTGCCTCATGCAGTCTGCCGGACCCCTAAAACGCGGAGCGTATTAGACGGACAGTCCTGTAGAGGAAAATCGCCGAAGAACCTGGTTGGGCAAGTTGAAACAAAAAGAGAAGAGTGAATCGGAAGGCACCACGCGGAATAAACAGAAAGTTGCGGTTGTTCCATACATTCACAGATTGTCCCGCAATCTCAAAGATAGCTGGACGTTTCGGCGTTCCTGTAGTGTTTACAGCACCGTCGAAGTTATCCAGATTATGTTCAAGGGTGAATAACAAGTCATGCACGGCGGGAGCATGCGCAAAGAAGCATGCCAACAAATATGTAGAATGCGAAACAGCGGTAGTTTACGAGATACCAACGTCATGCGGGAGAACGTACATAGGGCAGACGGGGAGGTGCGTCAACGAGAGGGCCAGGGAGCATGACCTTTCTGTTAGGCGGTCACCCTCGGGAAACTTGGCCGTTCATTGTGATCGATGCCCATGTTCTCCCGCACTCGATGAAACGCAGATTTTGGGAAGATATAAAACGAGAATAGAAAGAGAGATCTTCGAGGCATTTAAAATCAGGGTGAAGGGCGAGGCATGCATCAGCACTTCCTCAGTCTGTTTATCAGATAAGGAATTTGAATTCATTTCACGAGAAGTTTGATTAATAGCAAATGGTTGCATGGGTGTGTATATATATGTCTGTTTTTCTGAATAAAAATTCAGTTGAAAGTAGCGCATCGTATATCCTTTTTCTTTACGACAAGAAAGTGGGCTCTCTTTTGTTTGGTCAGTTCGTTTTTATATACAGCTGGTTTCGCCCGGTTGTGAGTTGATTTTGGTTCTTATCGAATTTTGAGTTACAACATGCATCTAAAACTCAATGTCTGAAAAAAAAATGTCAATAACGTTTTAAACTGCATTTTCGGTCTATGGCTTGCAGTCATTTTGGGTGTCCAATGAGTTGAAGGGCTGATAGGTGTGTGAGAGGCTGAAAGATCTGAAGGCTGAAGAGGTTAGAAAGGTTGATGGGGTTTGATGAGCTTAAGTAGCTTGAAGGGACTAGAGGGTTCCCTTGCGAATCAGGCCTAAAGCGTTGACTTCATTAGAGAAAAGGTTGCGTTTGTTTACTGCGAGATATCCACATTACTGGAAGCTTAACCTACAAGATATTTTAGCCCTTGAGAAACAGCAAGACGTTAACCCTACCAGCGTTTGTTTTTTGCATTACCTACTGTCGAACCCATCGAGTGCTGCACCGCTACATTTCAATTACACAAATAAAAAATTCTATACCATGTTTTATCTAACCCGTTTCTGTCTTGCTTTGCTAAATAATATTTAAAACAGTAAGAACTGAGCACAGGGTACACGACCATACGTCACATCCGTCGTGATTCAGCTTGTGGTGGCTGCAGAATGTAGTCGAGAGTGCTGAACACAAACATGGTCAACAGTGGCTCGTATTCTCATCATAATAGCTGTAACAAGTAAATAAAGGGGCATAAAATAAGAAAAAGAAACCACGGAGATGATTATCTGTGAAGGCGATAACATTTATCACTGCACACAAGTTATATTTAGAGGGCAAACTGAATTCGTGCAAAGTTCACCTCGTGTAAATTTTCTGAAAAATTTAACTGGGAAACTGGGAAAGTCCCCTGGCACCAGATACGTGACATTACGTTTCCCGCCAAATTTATTGGGGAAGGTAAATTGGTGCATAGATTATGTGACATCAATGTCGAGGCTAAATTTAGCTGGGCCACTGAATCGGTGATTAGATCTCATGACGTCTATTGTTCTGCTAAGTTTATCGTGAATATTGAATTGGTGCAAAGTTTCAGGTGAAGTAAATTTTCCGCTATATTTAAAGGGGAACCTGAGAACAGAGCTTGAAAAAACTGAACACACATTTCTAGCTAAATTAATGGGTGAAACTAAATTTCTGCTCAGTCCCATCACGTAAATTTTTCGCTAAATTTTAGGGCGAACTAAATTTGTGCAAATGTAAGTGACATCAATTTTTCCCTTAAATTTCGCGGGGGACTGTGTCGGTGCATAGGGCACGTGAGGTCAATTTTTCTGCTAAGTTTAGTGGATATTTTTCCGCAATTTTTTCCGGGCAAACTAATTTGGTGCAAAAGTAAGTGACAAATTTTTTCTCTAAATTTATCGGGGAAATGCCTTAGTGCATAGGGCGCATTATGTCAATTTTTCTTCTAAGTTTATTGGGAAAACTGAAACAAAGCACAAAGTCATATAGTAAAAATCATGAGTAGGAGCTTCTTAATGCTAATGCATTAAAATAAAGGTCACAGCTTTTTAACACACATCGGCATTAATCAGTGGCTAGCCGCAATACTAAATTTCGAACTTACGGTGCCCCTGAAACAAGTGTGGAAATATAGTCCCAGTTACCATAAAATCCTAAATATTTGGCCATAACCTCGAATAAACTGACAATATTAAGACTTACCCTGTTCTTGAACTCCCGGGTCAAAGTATGAAAATTCATCTTCCACGGCCTCTAAATAAAAAGGAGAATGCTGAAACCCTCGGACAGTACACAGTCTATCATTGGTACAAACAATCTTTCGCTGTGCTTTCTTCAGTGTCATTTTATTGATCTACACTAAATATTGTTTTGGATAACACTTTACACAAACACGTAAATATATATTTATTTGCATCAGCCCCTGCTGCCTACAGCACTACCAATCTTTTTGTTTAGCTAACACGTTGCTTGATTAAGTTTTTAAAACCAAAGAATACTTTTGTTCCTCTATACAGTTCCCATTAAAGCTATGGCTTTACCAAGCGTTGTCTAACCTCCTTTTCTGCTTGTGTTGGGTGTACCCTAAGAAGGCCATGAATGAGGGTGCCACAAACGTAGGGCTGCTGGTTTACGTTTTATTGCGAAACACCAAAATACTTTGCGCCCCGTAGAACTGATTGGAGCCAGATGGTACTGCAACTCTCCCCTTTCCCTCTTGTTTCTTAACTGCGAAAACGAAATAATTTATGGGTTAGGAACCGCGTGTTTTCGAATAATCTTGTAGGCGCGGAATTGTTTAGAGTCAGATCGTAAACGGGGCACCATGCCAGAGCGACCTATGCTATGCACCCAAAAGAGATACATGCAAGAAGAGGAAAATTATTTCATACATTAACAATTATACCGCAACATGTCACAATGCAAATCATTCCGGTAGCAAGTAGTTCGCTAAAAAGAAATACTATCGCGGCAGTACTGCCTTTGCGTCCAATATATCATCCAATAAGTTGCATCGACGTCGTGTTACGTTTGCAGACATCTTAGACAGCTACAGTCTGGAACTAAAACGTACCATTTCATTTGATAAATGTATCACCTATTTGGGTATAAACTTTGATGGAGGAAAATAGATAGGAATAAAAAAATAATGGGTTTCTTGTTCTTTCTTGGGATCGTTAGCGATTGTCAAATGAAAGTAGAGAGAGGCTTATAAACCCTTTTCAGAAGTGCACTCAGCTTATAGCTCCACCCCAATGATGCGATTTCATCAGTGATTGGTCACTTACTCTGAGCACATTTTCAACTCAAAGGTTCCGACACCGCTTAGTATAAGCATGATTCAGCGCGTACTGAAAGAGCGTGATGAGTCAAGATCCGCAAAGACTTGGACTTGGACAGCCTACTCCTGTAACGCTTGCACTTGACGTAACATCATTGATGTCAAATACCTCCACATATCGCCCCCCTCCCAAAAGCCCTCACCCATAATTCTACCATGTCATGGGCCTACACATCTGACTACATAAATTATGTGAAAAAAAGATACAATCGTAAATTCCTAAATGTGCCATGAAGTATATACGGAGGCGAAAACTATAGGGCTTAGATTGTGCTGTGTAATGCAAGAACAATCTCAGTAAATATAGGAACGTATAATTTAATATTTGCGTAAAAAGTGCTTTTATCTTTTTTCTTCACTCTTTAGTGTTAAGCTAGCATAAGGAGTCCACTTTGCACCTAGTGTTTTTTTTGATACTATTAAGATGAATAAAACAAACCCATATTTCTCACATAAAACATAACTTCCTGAACCGCAACATTAAGAATATTTAAGACGCAATACAAGTAGAAGACTATCGATTGCGATTACAATTGTTTGTGCGTTGAATGTCCGCGAGCACGAGTCAAATTTGTTGTGTTTTATATTACTGGAAATTGAGTGGAGTCCCCTTAAATGTTTTACTAGGTTAGCTTTATTGTGCCTAGACATTCCCTACTAGACTGACAAAGAAGGTTCTTTGTGTTTGCTTACCTGACACATATTTGTCATCTTCATATGCTGTTGGCCCCGACAAAAATATAGCAAAGTATTTAAAAAAAGATTACAAACACCTTGGGACTTTAATTTGAAATTCTCACTAATATTATTTCATGATCTATTAATTCAACATAATACAATCCCAAAGCACATCATTCATATAGAATCACAACTGAATTGTTAAAACAAGATTGGGGAATAGCATATGCGTATATGTCTTGCTTGACTAAGTAATAGATTCACCAGTAAGAACTGAGCACAGTATACATGACTATACGTCACGTCCGTCATGATTAAGCTTATTGTGGCTACAGAGTTGCAGTCGAAGGGAGCTGAACACAGACATGATAAACAGTGACTCGCAATATCATCATATTAAGTCTAACAAGCAGACAAAAGGTACATAAAAGAAGAAAAAGAAACAACAGGCGTGATTATCTATAAGGTAATGGCATTTATCGTTGCACACAAGCTAAATTTAGAGTGGAAACTGAATTCGTGCGTAGTTCACGTCTCGTAACTTTTCTGATACATTTAACTGCGAAACTAAATTAATATTTGTAGGTCCCTTGACGCAAGGTAACGTGACATTATGTCTCCAGCAAAATTAAGCGGGAAACTAAATTTGTGCATATGTCATGTGACACCAATGTTCAGGCTGAATTTGGCTGGGCCACTGAATTTGTGCATAGTTCTGGTGACGTCTATTTTTCCGCTAAGTTTAGCGTGAAAATAGAATTGGTGCATAGGTCAGGTAATGTCCGTTTTCCGCTACATTTAACGGGGAACCTGAAATCACGGCCTGAAGAGCTAAAACAACATTTTTCCGCTAAATTAATGGGTAAAACTAAGTGTGTGCTCAGTTACGTCACGTAAAGTGTTTCGCTAAATTTATTGGGCAACTAAATGGGTGCATGGACTTTTCCGCTCTTTTTAGCGGGAAACTGAGGTGGTACATATGTCACATCATCTCAATTTCTCTGCTAAATTTAGCGGGAAAATTTGAAAACAAAGGTAATCACTATATAGCCTACGCATCTAAGTACGTAAATCACGTGAAAAAATATACAATTGTACGTCCTTAAATGTACCCTGAAGTAGATCGGGGTCGAAATCTATGAGGCTCACATTGTGCGGTGTAATGCAAGAACAATATCAGTAAATATAGATACGTTAAATTGGCATGAAATGTGTTCATGTCTTTTGTCTTCACACTTGAGTGGTAAATTTCGATAAGAAGTCCACTTTGCACCTAGTGTGTTATGATACTAGAATGATGAGTATAACAAATCAATATTTCGTACGTAAACCGTAACTTCCTGGAACGCAACATTAAGAATATTTAGGACGCAATATATGTAGAAGATTATCGCGTGCAATTACAATTGTTTGTGCGTTGAATGTCCGCGATCACAAGTAGTATTATTTTGTTTGTTTTACACCACTGGGAATTGTATGGAGTCACTTTAAATGTTTCTACTATGTTACCTTTATTGTGCATAGACATGACGAACTAGACCAAAAAATGTGTTGCGTTTGCTTACCTAGCGCATATTTTCCATCTTCATACATTGCTGACCCCGACAAAAGAAGACAAAAAAATTAGCGAAGCATTTATTTAAAAATAAAAAATAAATATTTAATACCTCACAAATAATTTGAGACTCTCATTTCAAATTCTGACTAATAATATGCTATGATCTATTAATTCAAAATATTGCAATCCCAATGCACAACCTCGACATATAATTACGACTGAATTGTTAAAACACGTTGCGGTTTATATATTGTTTGCAAATATGTACCACATATGAATTTTGTGGCCATCTCCTATCTCAGTATGGCCGAAACATCGTAGTGCGTTCTGTCTTTAAAATAATTTCCTAAAAAAAGCTATAGCTTCAACGGTAATGTAACGCGAAGTTGGAGCCTTGTGATGGCACAACCAAGCTTTGACTATGCTATTTCAAGACTACACTTTCCTCGAAACCACGTAATCGTGCTCTATATCTTCACTTACTAATATTTTTTATCGTACTTACGAGCACATGGACTGCGTCATAATGACGTTAAAATCTAGCTTCTCCCGCGTTGTCAGTGGGCGGGGGTATTCAAAATCTGATCGTGGCTGTTTAAACAATCGTGGCCTAACGTTTAGAATAAACATCAAATTTAATTTGCCTTAAGTTGGGAGAACCTCATTGAAACCACTGTAAAATTAGGCGTGTAGTGTATATTAAGGGTATTCAAAGCCACAGCGAAGAAACCCCTATCGAATGAAAATGTATTTTTATGTGTCTTGGATTTATGTAACTTTCATTTTATTTTAATCTTATTTCTTTGCTTAAAGCCCCAAAGGTACCATACACTGAGAAAACTTGCCCGATTTCCTCTTGGACATTCACAAACTACTGTATAATTATGAATAAAAATATAGATGATCTCACGGGAGTTCGACTTGATTTACTTGATTGTGATTTCACCAGGCAGCCAGACGTATGCGTGTCCCCCAAATTTACTCGGTCATTTCACTGAGAGAACTGCTCGTTGACGCTGCCTCAACTAGCAGTGACCCCATGACCCGTTTGGTGTTATTTTCGCGCCAATGATTTGAGCCCGGCACCTATAATAACAGCAGTGTAGTTTTGGAACGTATTTGATTTCAATCATGACGTCTAGTTTCTGCTTCACTCTACTCTATAGAAGACGCGAATTTTCAAATCTAAAATCGGTCGCGTTTTAAACGCAAGTAGGTGGTTTGAAATGGTTGTGAGGCTACCCTCTCCTTCCAAGAAGTTCTGCAATTGAGTGAATCTAGCAACGTTGTTGACCTCGTGACGTCACATGGCACCGTGTCGTCACGAGACGTAAGGGTGTGTAGTGGCAATATGAAAGACAGACGCCTACATTATTTGGAGGCGGAAGAAACTACACCACCTGTAAAAAAATACTTATTTAATCGTATCGACGAGGTAATTTAAATAGGGCAACTATAAGGTAAAAGAGTAAGGAATGGAATAACATTGATCTTCATTTCTTAACTTTTAGTAGCTCAGAATAGAGTAACTTTCTAGAGTAACAAGGAAACTAATAAAGTAACAGCGACCCTCATTTCTGAATTCTTATGATTCATTACCAGTATTCCAGGAACGTGTTTTAAAATCGTTTAGACCTCGTTTTGAGAATTTAGGAACGTTTATTTTTATTACATTTCGCCGTAGGTTCTCTAAAAAAAACGTCCACGCTTGTAATGTTTTATTCTCACAATTTTAACAAGAATACATGCCCTTTGTGACCAGGAAGAAAATTACTGAAGAAGTCCTCTATCCACTTTTAACAGTACTCCATTGGGAATAATGTATTACTGGTCTAGGTGAAGCTGTAAGATGTCGAGTTAAATTGTGCATAGTAAAAACATTCTGTCTTAAACTACATATTCGTCATGGGACGAATGCTTAGCGCAGTGTTCGGAAATTCTTTGCTGTGACGGGCCGAGTGGTCACGAAGACGACTCGGAGGGGCACGGACGCCGCGTCGCGAAGACGAGAGGGGGGAAGGGGGGAGGGAGGAGTCTTCTTTTGGGGTCATGCCAGGACCACATGCGGCTCGCCGGCCTTGGGTTGTCCACACCTGGTTTAGTGTTTCAACAGGCGCGAGATATTGGAGAGGTTTTTATTACCTGTTGGAATGTTGCACTATTCTGGGAGATCTCGAAACACACTTTGAATAACGCTCTCCCAATCACATCACACTATGTCGCTTTACTTTGTGTTGACGAACATAAAATGGTCACATACAAACTTTTAAAGCTCTATGAGCTTTTTAGAAGTTGGAAATCCAAAATAATGGCAAGGAGACATATTGATAAAAAGCACCTTCCTGTAAATGCCTATTTCATTGAAGCAGCTTCCGGAAAAACAGCATTTAAGCTCCCGGAAAACGGGACCCCGTGTGAGCTTCATTACAAAATATTATTATTCAATCGAAGCAGTTGTAAAATAGATTCATGCTTTAACCATCCACGTGTAGTCTGTGTCAAGACTAAACACGAACCGATGTAGAACTATGAAATTTTTCCAGCGCCCTTCACGCATGTTGGTTATCTGTGTGTAAATAATTCTGGGACAGGTGACATCGATGTTCAGGCGCCTAGATTGAATTGGTCGAGTTATGTAACACATGTTACGTAGTTTTTACGTTTTAATATTGCAGGTAATGTCTCTTCTGTAAAATCAAAACTTGTGTAGCGATTCAGTGACAACGGATTGTGCTGTATAACATTTATAAAAGAAAATAAACTGTTTAAAGTAACACAATCTTGAATATGTTAGTTTTCCAAACCACATGTCTCACAATTGCAAGATGATTAGTTCAAACCTTTTGGAGAGACTGAAGTAAGTTACATGGTTTACTGTGTTTCGGGCATAACGTTTTTCGGTGTCGGTTGAGCCTTCTTTTTCAGCCATCCGTTACAGCCGGCCGGTACAGGCATGCGTCAAATAACTCTAAATAAATGGGCATATAAAACATCTTATATTAAAGTGGTGTGCTGTGGACGACAAATTACGATGACAGTACTAGAAAGAAACAAAACAACCCCATGGCGGCCACTAGACTGTTGTACTTTTTGGAACCCTGTTGAGAGCACGACTTCACAGCTGTCTCACCCTGTGAGTTGGGAGGATAATTAATATTTATTGCACAATAGCGGATGCAGGGTATCAATTATCGGGCTCTAAAATAAGTAGAGATCAGATGAGGCTAGCGCGAGCCTAAGAGACGGTTAAGTTTGACTAAATATTACTCCCTTGAAGCTGATCAAAATTGTATTTTATTAAACTACATCAGCGTCAGCTAAAAAGTCGTAGAACTATGCGAGCGATTGAAAGGGACTACAGTGATATCATGTCATGTTACATTAACTTCCAGCCACATTTATTGACCCAACCTAATTGTTTCATAGCTTTCGAGACGTCCGGGAATGCGACGTACACTTTCCGCTACAATTTGAGGGGGAACTGCATTGTTGCATTGGCCTCGTAACGTCAGGAAACGTCAGATTTATTTCCCGCTTAATATACGAGGAAAACTAAATTGGTGTACAGGTCTCGTTACGTCATGTCACGTGACATCAAAGTCCCGCTAAATTTAGCGGGAAAACTAGATTGGTTTATATATCGCATTACGCCAGGCCACGTGATGTTCATTTTTCAAGAGATTCTGGAGAAAAAGCTTACTCGCTGTAGGTATCACCTGAAGGCAGGTCAAGTGGCATTTATTAAAGTAACGTAACCTAAGGAGCCCTTTAAATTTATACCGAAATGTTCGGACTGGGGAAGCAAGATATTGAAATTTGTGGTTTTGGTAAAAACAGCAAAACAGGCTACAGAAGAAACTCTTAGGCCGTAGCCATTTCACTCATGATGTTGTAAATTGCAACTAGTATGAGTCTAGCGACCGGTTGTAGCGTGAAATATCCTGCCACAATCTTTGGTTGTGAAAACCTCCTCAGCGCGACTCTCCAACCGTGTACGGCAACCAGAGTCCTGGGCCTTTGTTTGCAATCTCCGATCCGACCTCTTTTTAATTTCATTATATGCATTTTTTTCATTACAATATTTTGCTAGAGACAGGTCTCACAGTTTGCTGGCGTCCTATAGAAGCGATACTGCTTACCATTCGCGGGAAGCGAACGTATTGAAGAGCGTCGAACTGTCCATTACAAAGGACCTCGTGCACAATGATGGCTGTTCTGTTTTGAGAAACTTGTTAAACTTTTACAGTCACTTTACACCCACAAATCGTTCGGTCCTGATGGCATCCTAAATAGGGTGCTCAGAGAATCCTGAGCTGTGATTGCTACCTTTGTTTATCTCCTTTTCGCCAAATCACTCTCAGACTGTCCTTTGGCTAGCGATTGGAAATAAGTAAATGTAGTGCCCGTGCATAAAAATAGTTCAAAAAATAAAGTAGAAAATGTTGGGCCTCTCTCTCGCACGCCCTTCAAACTCATGAGACATTTCAATTACACTAGCAGTGTACACCATTTAAAAGCAAGCAAATGTTTTACCCCTTCCCTGCACGGTTTTCACGCGGGATTATCTCGTACAACCCAGATGGTGGAGTTTTACTACAAATTGTCATATACCTACGACAAAGGCCTTCAGACAGATTCTGTTTTTCTTGACTTTCGAAAGGCCTTTGACTTCGTACCGCACAAATTTATTATTCATATATTACCAGCCCCCAAAAATCTTCTAACGTTTATGGATGGCGCGTTGATAATTTAAGTCGTTGAACCCAAGCAGTGGTCAAAATGTGAGGGTTTTACGTGCAAAACGAACGATGGGCATCTGGCACGCCCCAGCGGAAGACTGACGATTCATTAGGACCACCTGGGGATCTTTTGACGTGCAAACGAAAGCTCGGTTACACGGCGCCCTCTCCGCAATAAGCCTCCGTCAGAGTGCGGGCACCTCGGCCGGGATTCGAACCCGCCACATAGGGATCCGTAGGCCAGCGTTCTCGCCTCGGAGCCACCGAGGCGGCTACCCAAGCAGTGGTAATTAATGGCAAATCGTCAAATTCGATCCCAGAAACATCTGGTTTGAGCCAGGGCTTTGTGTTTTGACAGCTATAACTTTTCATATTAATTAATTATATAGAGGAAAACGTATTATGCTCTATACGGTTGTATGCAGATGAATGTTTATTTGTCGCGCGGTAAGTGTTCCCGAAGTCTGTTATGCCCTCCAGGTTGATATCGATCATTTGGCAAGTTGGTGCTCCACTTGTAGGATGGAACTGAATGGGCGAAATGTCAACTTGTTAGATTCAAGCGGAGAAAAACCTCGTCATTAACACGTACATATTAAACAGTAGTGAAATCAGCTTATCACTGCAGGTAAAATACCTAGGCGTTTATCTCATAGCCTCTCGTGGAATCACCCTATCAAATATATGACTCCGAAGGCAAAGCGGATGTTAGGATTCATCAAGCGTAACTTTACAGATTTTCCACGTAAAGTAAAAAAATACACTTTCCCTTTATGAACATCAGACCGATTATTGAATACGCCTCCGAACTATGGGACACTTACCAACAGTACCTTATTAATAACAAAAAAGTATTCAAAACAGATCTGCTAGTTTCGTTCTTAATTCCTAAAACTGGCGCCAAAAATTGACTGCCTTAAAGGACACGTGCAAAGAAAAAAAAACTTTTTTTTTAAACAGCCGGGTCGGGAAAAGGAAGTTCTAAAACAAATTTACAACGAAAAATAAAAATATTGAGAGCTATATTCGCGGCGCTATACGAATTTGCTGTTGGCGCTCGTGGGCGCCGCGGAAAAGTGGCCCATATTTATCACGTGACTGGCCCCTATTCGTCACGTGGTATTTGAACTCTTCGAAAGATTCCTATGGTCTCAAAAGTAGCTTATTCATCTTCGTTTTAAGTGCAACAAAAAACAAAGAATAATAAGTAACTTCTAGAGCCCAGAAAAAGCTCCTGAAAAAGCGCAAGCAGACGTGATAGACCTGTGCGCTGGTCAGATGACGGCGGCGGCTCCCCGGAGCATACGAACTTGCGCCGCGGAGCCGGCGGCGCCGGCGGCGGCGTGGAGAAACGCGCTGAAGCGGCGGCGCACAACGCTCAGCGTGTGGCGGCGGCGTGACTTTGCGGCGGCGGCGACGCAGAACGGCGGCGCATAGGTCTACCATGTGACCAGCGGCGGCTCCCGCGGGCGCCAACAAGAAATTCGTTTTTCGCCGTAAATATAGCTCTAAAAATATTATTTCTTCTGTCTGTAAATTCATTTTATAACATTCTTTTTCCGATCTAAACTGTTTTAAAAAATTTTTTTCCTTTGTATGTAGTCTTTAAAATTGAGGCCGAGTGGCAGCCTCTCCAAACTCGCCGTCAAAGCCTTCGTTTAAAGCTTCTACATGCGATTCAATATGCACTCTCACCCATCGATAATGGAACGCATTCACTTGACCTACACTTTATTTTCCGTAGACAAGATCACTCGAGGAAAATTAGGCCTTTCTTATCCAAAAGTGACATTTTAAACATGCTTTCTTCTCGAGCAGGAATAAATTACCAAACAAATTGTTTTTCTGAAAAAAACAAAATAGCTGGATTATGGAACAGGAAAATCTAACTGGAGTTCTTGCTCGAAACTTGAAATTCAGTTTTAAGACAATGAACTACAAACTGGATTTCAAGTTTCCAGCAATAAATTAAGTTATATCTTTCTATTCCGGAATCCAGTTTAAACGTTTTTTTTTCGGTAGGATTTGTCTTAGAAAACAATAACCCAAAATGTTTTCAAGATTTGCTTAGCCTTTAGCACTCAATGTATGCTGTTTTCTTTTGTACAAATTCTGATATAGTGTATACTTATGTGGCAATGTGCGCAGTTCATTGTGTTCTTGCGCTGGTTTTCGTTGTTCTGTGCCTTGCTGCAGGTTCGCGTGCTTTTTACTTGACCTGCTGTGGCGTCATTTGCTGTCCTTCTTTTAATGCCCCCCCCCCCCTGATAATGCCCTCAGTCACGATGTGTTGTATCTGAAATAATAAAATGAACAAATAAATATTACCCGGTGTGTGTTTCGCCTGTCTTCGGTGAATAAATCCCCGTGAAAGAAATTGTGATGTCGCTTTTTCTGCAGATGCCTACAGCTCTCTATTGTGCAAACGAATAAGGAACGTGCCACGTGCGAGTGTTGTGCCGTCATTTGCTTGTATGTGCCATACACGGCACGTGCCTCTGGGGGGTGTTGATCACGGCGTTACTTATGAAGATCCATTGGCGCAGATGAATTTGCTTGGCAAGCTGCATCCCTACCTTTTCCTTAACTGCATTTGTCAGCGTCGTGCGACGCACCGTTGTCCCGATGACTACTGATAGGACACTTGGCGTAATGCCCCTTGCTCGTTTCACTCTACTTCATCTCAGATATTACGTGCAGCAGAGAAAA
The DNA here is from genome assembly GCA_037355805.1 of Ixodes ricinus. Classification (NCBI taxonomy): domain Eukaryota; kingdom Metazoa; phylum Arthropoda; class Arachnida; order Ixodida; family Ixodidae; genus Ixodes; species Ixodes ricinus. The sequence continues at coordinate 131,593 of JAZHYW010004990.1, forward strand.
AGCCGCGGGACGCCCGCAGGCGGATTAGGGCACCGAGAAATTTGATTGCATTTTCATGTAGACCCCTTCTCATGACTACACAAACTCCCCTTGCCATCTCTTGTCCATGTCGCCATTTTAAGATGGCACAGTTAACCACGATCAACGGTGTAAGCACTCATCTTTGGCATATTTCTCTTTTTTGACAATTCGTTTTAGCAGCTTTTAGTACGGAGCGTAAATACTAATGAAAATTAACAGAGGTCACGATTTTACCCCCTTCTGGCGGGTAGAGTAACGCTGGGATATCCCTCATTCGCAGTTTGCCGCCCCCCCCCCCTTACCAGCCCCTAACAGCATCCTTTATTCATTAAGTTTTTGTGCGATAGACGTTTTTGTTTTATATCTTTCAATACACTAGAAAGGTGAAAATTTCTAAACTAAGCATATCTTTCATATTTCTAAAAAAAAAACTTACATGGTTTAATAAAATATTTCATGCTTATTCTGATTTTGGCAGATGTATTAATGCACATGATAGAGCTACCAAAACTAGTCACCGAAAGATCATTAAGAGCAGTTAACATGCAAATATTTTTTCCCAATAGTGTTAACTGCTCTTTCATCTAAAAATATGGTGTTTTGTTTGTTGGTTTGTTTCTGTTTTAAAATAAATAAAAAAAATGTTTATGTTTTGATTCAAATGAATTGAAGGGCACTTTTCAGGTGATGCTTCAGTTGCCCGAAAATGGCAGCTCCCAAGTTGCGGATGCGGTAAAGAACTAAAACTTTTTAATCTTAAATAGCTAAAAAATGTCGATTTGAATGATTAGAGGCCGTGCTTGAGGAGAACAATAAAGTTGTCAACATAAAAAGCGCCCTTTTATGAACGACGGGTTATCCATTTAAAGCAAACGTACCTTATTTAAGAGGATCAAGGCATACAAGAAAAATGGCTATGTTACGACTCCCCTATAAAGGTTTTTTCTAGGTGGCAAGACTGGTGAGCGGGATATCAGGTTAGATTCTGCGAAACTGGGCATGCTTAAAAGGATTGTACACTGCATCTACCAAAGAATGGAGGCCCCTACAGCCTGGAAGCTGCAGAAGTGTATTGCTAGGAACCACAACCTACCCAGAGGATATAAATCTATGCTGCGTCACTTGCCAATAAAACTTGGCTCCGGATAACTAAAAAATATCAATAAACGCACATCTCATCGCGTTCATGAAATCTTGTATTAGCATCGTAGGGATTTTTGCGCAACCAAAGACTATTCTGAGCAGATAAGTGCAGATGAATACGTTGAGGAAATGTGTGTCAACGCTTATCCCAGGTCTGGGTAAATAGTACGGTCCACATCATCTTCCAAGCGAAACGCTGGGGCCTCACTCCTGGCCTAAATATTATCTACCGCTAAAGTTTAGCGTTTAAACATTACATATTGAGGCAACGAGAAATTTATCGTTCGAGGCAGCAGACAGGTGTTCTCTTCAAAACAAGAAAACGGAGGACTACCACCAACAAGCGGACAAGTGATTATGTTGTCACCACGTCATTGCTGATGAGGGTAAGGCAATAGAAGTGGACCATATAATTGATGACATTGTCAACAGTTTCTTATAAAAAATATTTAAATGTGACACGAGAAGCTCAGAGAGTGATTCCGTTTAACATGTACACACTTCGTGAAAACGAATGATTGCCAAGACAGATATTAAAAATAGGTGCTTGATTCGTTATTTCACATTTGCTCAGCAGCTGTGGCGAAAAAGAGAGCGTCCACTACACTTTGTCGTCGCAATTTCCAACTGGGTGAAATATATTTACACACAAATTATTTTATATGTTGCTCATTTACTTGCCGCTGCTGCTGCTGCTGCTGCTGTGAACAGCACTATTTTCTGTGTTGAGTGGCCGACGGCGAACCGTCAGACTCTCATTTGTGCGGGCTAGGTAATGAGTCGCTTCCAAACTTCGGCATGTTTTCTAAATTTTGTGATTGCGAATTCGCTGATCAACCAAGTGTTTGCTGAGGTGTCTGCGAAAGCACGTTTAAGTCTAGTTAAGGAAATACTCTGAATATTGAAGATGTCCTACGCGTCGTACTTTAACAGCTCCGGGAGCACAAATGCGGAGCAAAAAAAAACAGATCCAGATCCTCACTTTGAAGAACTGCTGGTTGGAATCGACAACCAACTGGGCGATCGTGTTGCCTTACGGGAAAGCTGGACTCGTTGATGTCTGTGAAAGATATTTTTTTTAATATTGAAAATGAAGTCCAACCACTGTCGGGCAAAAATGCTGCTCCAAATGTAGGGACAGTCTAAAATGATCTCCGACCTCAAAAATGAGCTTCAAATATCAAGACATAGGAAAGCGCCGAGGAATAATAGATATTGTTACGAACGACAAGTGGTGAGGCGGCGAATAACTGAGTAAACTGAACGTTTATCGAGGCGAACTTGTGCCCAAAAATAAAATGGAAACAGAAGATAAGAGGAGAGCGTCGGCGTAAGGGTACAGTCGAACGCTGGGCGAGACTGACTCCGGCCAGCCACGTGGAGCGCCTATTGTACACGCGTGGGCTTCTGGAATAGTCCACTTAGGATGTTCGACGTGATGAAATTCTGACCTTGAACAGGCAACAGGGTTTTTGAACATACCGGAACGCTAAGTTGCAAGCATAAACAACAGACCGTCGCTGGCACGATTTGAACCCTGGCTTATCGCGTGGGAAGAAGGCACGGTAACTGTAGGCGCGCTGCGCGCGCGGCATTACTCCCCTTTAAAAAAGTGCATCACTCCGATCCAACACAAAACAAAACAAATCAAATAAAAAGTAGGGAAAACTAAAGAGTCATTTGGAACACTTCAGGTCCGCAGTCCTATCGAGCGTGGTACGGCTTCAGTCGCACGACGTGGACGACTTCAGGTCATGGTGGGCGGCGTGATGATGTTCTTGTTACGTCACCCAACACGACAGCAGTTCAGATCTCCAAGTCGACGAAGTGCCTTGTATGGTCCAAAGTACCGTTTCAGCATTTCTTTCTATGAGACCACGGCGCCGTATCGGTTTCGAAACCCATACCCGGTCTCCAGATTTAAAGTGGACGTCCCGGCGACGAAGGTTATGGTGGCGTGCGTCGACTCGCTGTTGTTCGTGAATCTTTATTCTTGCTAGTCGGTGAGCTTCTTCCACGCGTTGAGAGTTCAGTTGAACATCGTCGTTGCCATCGTGCGCCGGCACGTGAGGCAGCATGGCGTCGAGCATCGGGGTAACCACCAGGGTTGTAAAGTACCCAGGTATAGAGCGCGACACTGTTAGCGCGAACAAGCGAACGCCGGTTTTCCCTGTTTTTTCTTTGAAACCAAGGGATGTCATCCAAGTTATTATTGCTACGGAAAGGGCTCATTTTGTTCTATAATTTAAGCGATAAAATTTCGTGCTCGGTAATAGTATTTAGAAGTAACATGCGAAAATACGCCGATGTCGTGTTCGCGCTAACAGTGTCGCGATGTGTACAAGTAACTGGAAATCGGTATCTAGGTACTTTTGTTGTACCTGAGGTACAAACCTAGGTACTTTCATTTCTCGGTATCTGTATCTGTGTCTTAGGTACATTTTTCAGTAACTTGTAACTAAGTGAAGTTACTTTTTACAGGTACTTTTTTATTCACTTCATCAAAATGATAGAAACTATAAATCTTGAAGTATTAACACACACCATGTGCCGTGATAGACGTTGAGTTGGGCACGACCTGGGAGGCACTGACTTGATCGAAAGACGTTTTAGCGAACGAAGCCCCGTCCATGATTTTTTATCGAACGACGCTTTAGCGAATGGCAGTGTTCATTTGAGCGAACAGTGGATTTTGAGCGAACGGTGGATTAGCGATGCCGTTTAAGGGACACCAATTTATCGAATCGCTTCGGAACTACGTATAGGGAAAATAGCAACCTGCTTCCTTCATCTCAAGCCAAAATCAACTTCATTGCGTGTGTGAAGCTCCTCTGACAGCTATACTAGAGAAGAGATAACTTGAAAGATGTGCACAGTTTCTGTTGCCTGTATCTTGTCCTGATGGTGGCTCTCTTCTGCCATAAATACAATATAAAATATAATTGAAAATGAAATATAATTACAACCATAAAGAAATGTAACATCGCGGATATAATACAGTATCCACTCAATAAATTGGACTCAAATTTGCGGTTATCAAAACTGAGAAAGTTCCGAAAAAAAAAAAAAGATTATTTTTCTTCAAGCTAGCGAAAGAAGAAAAAAAAAACGAGGAAGCATTGAAGCCTTTCGCTCGATGTCGCAAAGGTTAGGTGCATATGCTCTCGACTCATGCGTTTCTTCATGCGGCCGACGTATTCTCGGCCCTTCGACGTCAGCACCGGCTCATGTGAATACGGTTTTCCTTATTTCTCGCAATGACACCAATAAAGCACTTTTATCGAACTCGTTTTTGTGCTTATCCTTAGTATAAAAGCTTTACTTCCAATATATATTCACGAATTCGGGAAAAATAAAGTATCTTTAAAGTAACTGTACCTGTACCTAGGTACTTTTTCAAGCGAGTACCTAGGTACGTACTTAGGTAACTTTTCGTGTGAGTAACTGTAACTGTATCTTAGGTACATTTTTGAAGTAACTTTTACAACCCTGGTAACCACCCGCTGTGTACAAGTTGAAACGGCGTCCCCCCCGTGGTTTCTTGAACTGCTGTATAGTACGCAAAGGTAACGTATGGCAACACCGCGTCCCACGTATTGTGCTCCATGTCAACGTACATGGACACCATGTCGGCGATCGAGTTGTTGAGGCGCTTCGTTTGTCCATTGGTCTGCGGATGGTAAGCAGTGGTTCGTCGATGGCAGGTGTGACTTCGCCAAAGAACCTTTTTAGCCAGCTCTGCCATGAAAGATGATCCTCGATCTGTGATAAGCACTTGAGGTGCGCCGTGCCGAAAGAGGATGGACTCGACGAAAAACATGGCGATACCCAGCGCTGCTCCCGATGGCAGGGCTTTCCTCCCGGCGTATCGTGCACGGTAATCGGTCGCGACGATAATCCACCGATTTCCTTGCGTCAATGTTGGGAACAATTCAAGTAGATTCATTCCGACCTGCTGGAAGGGCGTAGTCGGGGCAGGTATCGGCTGCAGGAGTCCTGCTGGCTTCGTTGGAGGCCTCTTTCGTCGCTCGCACTCATGGCACCACCCTGTGTACATATGGACTGTTTTCGGGAGTCTCGGCCAGTAGTACTTGTCACGAATCCGGGCGAGCGCTCCATTGAAGACAAGGTGTCCAGCCGTTGGGTCGTCGTGGCATGCTTGAAATATTTCTTTCCGCAGGCTGGCCGGAACAACCAGCAGCCATGCGGGGTCTCTCGTTCCGAAGTTCCTCTTGAAGTGCACGCCTCGCCGCAGAACGAACCTTGACAAGTCTCGGGGCAAGACTCGCGGAACTGAACTTCCTTGACCTCCGAGGTGGTCGATCAAGGCGCGAAGTTCCGCGCGGTCTCGTTGAGGTGCTTCCATGTCGGTAATTGTAACTTCGCCTAGAAAATGGGCGTCATCGTCGTCGTTGGTGCTGCCGGGAGGAGATTCGACTGGGTTCCTAGGCAAACACTCGGCGTCGTTATGCTTGCGGCCAGACTTGTCAAACAGTCGGACTTCAGTGAGCGTGGCGTCCTGACGGGTTCTTGAGGTTAGCGAGCCAACAGAGAGCGTAGTGATCTGTGACAACGCAAATGGGATCCCGTACAGGTACGGGTGGAACTTGGTTAATGCCCAGATGGCAGCGAGATATTCCTTGTCGGTCGTTGAGTAATTTTAGGGGTGAAGCTCCTCAGGCTCTAGTCTTGTCCTTCCGTCCGTCCGTCCGTCCAGCGTCCGTGCTGACATCGATTGCCATCCCATCTCTCTTTTAAAAAATAAAAATGTCTGCGCTGTCGACAGGATTCGAACCTGGGTGGGGATACCCTAATGGATTTCTAGTCCATCGCCTTAACCACTCGGCCACGTCTGCGGGACGAGTAGGGGGCTCCGAGTTGTGGTAGTAACTCAAGAGCTGGGGATGTCATAGATAAAACGTTGCACGTAGCCGCTTAACGTCTATACAGGAGAGGGCGCTGCGGTCAAATGCGTATATAATCGCGTTATACTTTGCATGCATGGGCTCAACGTTTATAGACGCGAGGGAGCTGCGGTCAATGCTGAAATGTGTATATTACCACGTTCCATATCACACATTTCATTTCTGACATGGATAAAACGAACGAAAAGCTCGGTATGCTGCGGCTCAGCGTCTACTCAGACAAACACCACCAGAGCTTCGCCCCAATCAACATCATTCGCCACGTGGAGATGCGGTCATTTTTTTTTCTGCCTTGAACAGTGCCCGGCTTGTGTAATCGATCACCCTCTCTGCTCCGTCTTGTTTTTGGAAGAGTACCGCGCGGAGTCCGGCGTTGCTGGCGTCCGTTGGAACTTCCGTTTCCGCTGATGGATCGAAGTATCCTAGGATAGGGGGCCACTGCACTCTTTCCTACAGTTCGTTGAACGCTTGGTTTTGCTCCTCCCCCCGGGAAGTTCACGTCGTCCTTTGTAAGATGCATAACCGGTGCAGAAATATTGGCGAAATCGCGAACAAAACGTCTGTATTAAGCGGCAGAGCCCGAGAAATCTGACGGGTTTCTCGTCTCATTGTTTCGGAGATATGGCAACAACAGATGTGTTTAGCAGAACCAGGCCTTATACCCTGAGCACTCACGACCTTACCCAGGAATTTGAGCTCGCCATAAGCCAACCGCCATTTTGACGGCTCTAGTGTTAGTCCAGCATTCTGGATAGCCTGTAGCACGGCTCGCAAACGTCACATGTGCTCGTCGAAATCGCTTGCGAATACCACAACGTCGTCGAGATAGACGAGGCAGCTTTGCCATTTCAAGCCGGAAAGAACGGTGTCCGTTACGTGCTGGAACGTCGCCGGTGCACGATCTGCCAGTACCCAGTCTTCAGGTTTATCCATAAAAAGGTTTGGGGCGTGGCGCAGCTGGTCTAGACTGTCGTCAATGCGTGGCAGCGGGTAGACGTTTTTTTTTGTTACGTTGATTAGTGGACGATAGTCTACGCAGTACCTAAGAGTCCCGTCTTTCGTTTTTACCAGGACTACCGGTGAATCCCACGGACGTTTTGAAGGCTGGACGATGTCGTCGTCAAGCATTTCTTGGACCTGTTTCTAAATTACTTCTTACACTTTCGCAGAGACACGCTGCGGCAACCGATGAGCTGGAAGCGGGTCATCATCAATAATATTTCGATGTTTTGCAACCGTCATTTCGTGCACCTTTGACGACGTGGACAAGCACTCACTGTACTCGGCGAGAAGGTCACTGAGTTGGTCGTCGTTGTGGGGTAGACAGGGCTGGACCGATATGGAACTGCGAATGCGGCGTTGGCTTGTGTGTTGTGTGCCCACGTAGAGAAGTCATCTGCTATTCCGTCGATTGCAGCTGAGTCCGCGAATTCTTCGGCGTGGCAAACAGTGGTGTCTTTCCTAAGGTGGTGAGCTACCTGTCGGAAGCTTGTTATGAGTGCCACAGCATGCCCATCTTGGAGCTTCGTGATGCCTCTTGTGACGTGATCCCTCTTTCTAGAAGCAACTGGAGGCCTCCGTCGAGCAGAAAGTCGCCACAGAAAGCCTCATCAATCCCAACGGGTACGAAAACACTCGACCGCGGCGGTAAGTTCACGTGGTTTGCGAAATCTCGGATCGCGGATGATGTCGCTTTGGGTTCCTCCCTTGGGGGAGTAGGTTTATGTAGCGCCAGCCGGTTTGCCCTAAGGCTTATGACGGCGCCACACTTGCAAGAAAAGTCCATTCCGAGGGTAACGTCCCTCGAACAGTTTTGCAGAACGACGAACTTGACAGGGCACGTCTCACCGTGGATCTCGAAGCGAGCAGTGCATCTCCCGACTGGTGTAATCAGGTGTCCTTCGGCTATTCGTATTTGAGGTTCATCCCACGGCGTCATGACTTTTCGAAGGCAGCGAGAGAGCCTCCCACGCAAGGCTAAGTAGTCTGCTCCGGTGTCCACGAGGGCCGATGTGTCGTGGCCGTCGATAATAACTTTCAGATTGTGGAACACCGATACAGGGGCGTCGTTGTGATCTCTGGTGGTGTCGAGTGGGGGCCTCCAGCTTTCGTGGAGGATCTTGTCTTCGGTCGTCTTCGGCAACTCCACCTCCAAAGGTTGCCGCGCCTAGTTTCACCGGCGAGGAGCGAGGGGCGACAGGCTTTCACGTCGGGGTAAGTACATTGGCGAAGCTGGACGTCGCGGCGACGCCGACCGGAACTCTCGCAGGCTCGGGGACTGCAGTCGTTGCAGGTAATCGTCAATCTCCCAAGGTCGTTCACCCTAACGTGGACGCGGGTCGTTCATGTGGAAGCCGTGCAGCCCGAGTCGTCGGTATGGGCATCGGCGGCAGGTGTGTTCTGCTTCCCCACAGTGGAAGCAAAGTGGACGTTGGTCGGGCGTTCGCCACGCGTCGGTCTTCCGGGCTACGCGGCGATCCATGGAACCGTACTGGACTTGGTCATCGTGGCGTAGGTCCCGCTGCGCCGCGGGAGACTGACGTCGGGGCGGCGTGACATAGGTGCGAGGAGGAGGCGGTGGCCGTCGGGCCACTGCGCCGTTAGTCTGTGTGGGCTCCTCAGTGGCTGCCACGACGACGGGAGCCTATGGTTGGATGGCTATCTGGACGTCTTCCCGCACAACCTCCGCGATGAAAAGTGAGGCCGTCCATTCGGCAGCGGCAGCAGCTTGTTCAGATCCTCCTGGACGACTTCGCGGATAATGTTACGGATGCCGGGGAGGTGGTGATGCCAAGGTCGGATCCGGATGTCACGAGAGTGGTTAAGCCGGGGTGTCGCTGGTGGTGTCTGGAGCGTGCTAGTACGGCCCGTTGCATATTGTCGCCTCCGCGACGAACCCGTCGACAGTTGTCGGGGATTGCGGATGAGACCGCCGAGTATCTCGCTTTTCACGCCCTTCATCAGGTGGTGCAGCTTCTTCTCGGTTCCCTGGGGATCGGCGAGGGCGCTTAGGCAGAAAACATGCTCGACGAAGCGGGTAATGCTTTTATTTAGGCCTTGGGTTCTTGTTCTCAGGAGATCTTCGGCCCTCTCACGCCGGTGTTGTTAGCCAAACGTATTCTTCAGTTCTTGCTTACACAGCTCCCACAACGTCAAAGAAGCCTCGTGGTTTCCCGGCCAGTGCCTCGCAGTTCCTTCCAGCGAAAAGTAAAGGTTCTGCAACCACTGCTCTGCTGACCACCCTATTTGGCGGGCCACAGTACATAGTGTTGCAGACAGTCCTCGGTTTCCTCGTGGGCGTCAACGCAAAAAGGCATTGAAGTTTTGGGTGCAAGCGGGCGGTTATACGACCGTAGAACCGGCCGGGGTGTGCGCCCGGTTGGCCATCGTTGTCTTCTTCGGCTTGAGTTTGTCCAGCAGCAAACCACATTCAGTATCATTTCCCTTGGTGCGGTGGCTGGTCCCAGTTTCAGGCTCCGCGTGGAGTGGTCTTCCCACCGGGCTTAGAATCGGACTTGCACTGCGGGCTCTTGGAGGGGAACGATGAACGGAGATGGGGTACCCCGCACCTCTACCAAAATATCACGAATGGCAAGTGATGAGGCGGCGAATAACTGAGTAAACTGAACGTTTAATGGGGCAAACTTAAGCCCAAAACTGAAGAGGAAACAAATTATAATACAGAGTGTCGCTTGGGTCGAAGTCGACTTAAGAGCGGAGTCGAACACTGGGGCGAGACTGACTCCGGCCAGCCAAGTGGAGCGACTTTTGTACACGCGTTGACTTCTGGAATAATCGGCGCCGAAGGTTCGTTGCATAGAACATTCGAACCTCGAACGAGCAACAGGATTCTCGAATTTACCAAAAGTATAAGTGGCAGGATTAAACAAAAGACACGCCGCTCCCAGGAATCAAACCCCGGGCTTTCGCGTATGAAGCAGGCACGGTAACAATTAGGCCAAGCGCGCGCTGCCTACTTGGACAGCTGCGCGCGCGGCAAAATTAAAACAACAAGTAAACAGCCTGGAGCACTATAGCCAGCAGCAGAACTTAAAAATGCACGGACTACCACGGGACGAAAATAAAAATCTGCAAAGCAAATAAAAGAAATCGCAAGAAATCTGGAGTTGAGTGAACTCACAAAAAATGGTCAAGATGTCATACGCAGGCTGCCACACCAAGGAAGAAAATATTCTAATAATTTTGGTGCGCTTTCTTCGCGGGTGACGCGTGACCAATGTTTTCTTTTTTTTTCGATAACAATTACAGTGGAATAGAACGTTTCTCAAACATGGGGTTACGCGAACGTGCGCTTTGGCTAGAGTGTAGCAAAATAGAATAAAATATTTATAAAGCAAAATATCTTATATTCATGCTCGTTCATAAAACTCTCTGTACTAGAATCGCTGTACAATATAGAAAATCTGAACTGAAATGAATGTCTTTACTACACTTTTTGTGTCAGTTTCAAAAAATCTTGAGCTTGACAAATCACGCACATCATATTCACTCCAGGCTATTGAGGTGTGTTGGAGTCTTGTATAAACTTAACCATATATTTCCGTGTTGGCGTAAGTGCCAACTCTACTGCAGTCCTCTATATTATCATTTTCATTATTGCTTGCTATTATGGGAAACAACAACGGAAACAGATCTATACAGTATGTTATGCCTACAAAAAAATCATAGCTGCGTGTTGCATCGAAAACCTTCACCATACCGAACATTCAGCCCCACATTTCGCAAAATATCGATTTTTTTTTTGTTCATCAGCTATTTCTTTTAAATCTAGCAATGAGAATATAAAGCAGGTACAGCAGTGGCCAAAAACAAATTGTGAGTTCTACCAAAACAACGCAACGCAATATAGTCAAAGAAATTAAGTACGCACAAAGTTCAAAATACGAACATATTATGGCGCCCAGGGTCCAGCGCATAAAATTCTACAGCTCATGAAAAATCATCCAAGTGTTTCTGATGTAATGATGAGTGCTACTTCCCTTATTGCCGTCAAAGATAGCACATACATTTCATTTTACAATAGGCTCTTTATAGCGTTTTGGTAAAGCAATGTGTTGAATAGTGAAAAATTAGCTCTCACTATTGTTATTCGTGTTATTGTTCGCTTGAAAGCTACTAGCTCCTGCCAAGTTGTGCTTTGATCCTCGTGTGGTTTTATAAATTTACTATTGTGTAGAATGCTTCTTTCGGGCCAACTTGGTACAGTAAACATTGTTTGATAATATAATGACGTTTTCACTTGTGTTTTATTTTTCATTTCTAGTATGTTTTGTTTCTCCTCTGCTGAGCAGTGTCTAGAGTGGTGGTGCCTCGTCAGGTAAACATGTTTACCTTTTGCCCCAGCGCCGGAGACTTAAAGAAGTTCAAATAAAGATCATTATTAAAATTATTAAATACTCAACTTCATATTAATTCACTATATTTGTATACCGCATATCTCGAGTCTCTCGTGTAACTGTCATACCTTAAATAATAGATGAATCTTGCGAAAACTGTAAAAGATCGCCTTCAAATAAACGCTTTCCGAGCGACGGCTACTCTTGTCAATACCGAAACACCCAGTATGCCAAAAAAGAGTTGATTTCATCTCACCTCGGTCATGGAAAGTGTTTATGTTTCAAACAATATTAAGGCACTAGCATTAAATTGGTACTCCTGCGATTTTTTTACCTATTATTTATACTTTCGGAAGCATTGGCCTTTACCCTCCGCGGTATGGTATTGAGTATCGCGAAATTCAGGATATTTATTGTCAACTCTTTAAGCAAAATTATGCCAAAAGAAACATTCAAATATACCCACGCTTTTCAGTGCTGTGACGAAAGAGGAAGGCGTGCTTGCATGTCGAGTGGGCTGTCTAAAAGTGGACGATGTCGAGTATTTATTTCGTGCTGCTGCGTGAGGGCTAGAGTGAGGTTCCAACACATTAATTTGACACACGGAATTTATTTTAATCTGATGAGAATAAAGCCTACACTCCAAAGAGTGAATCACTACCTTCACCAGACTTCATTTTTAACTGTTGCCAGTAGATAATTTCACTTTAAAAACACGTAATGAACCAAAGATTGGTAATTAACTACCTTTGCGAAAAATAATTATGTAGATCGAATATTTGGGTTCCTATTTCCCCGATGTTTGTTGGTGTGTTTATTAAATGTTGAGTCAAATCGAGGACTACGAAGAAAACTCCGGAGTACACATTTATGGGTGGTTCACGCATTTGTGGTTGTCGCGTTCACAACGAAAACGCAAGAGCCGCTAGAACAGCAAAACAGCCGTGACTCATTATTGCTCTGCAAAGTTGCAAGTGTATGGGGAACACTTTTCACGGTGACCTTCTTCCGGCTGTCAGTTAGATTGCCGCAAACTCAACTGACACAAGTATACCTGCCAGTTCATTACGGCCGAAACGAAAGCAACGACTGAGTCACCTGGATATTTAATCATCTTACCTGATTCGGCAAGGCATGTAAGAAGTCAGTTTGAGATGCAACCACGAGCCTAGGTTGTCCCGGCATCCCGAGTGTTTCTGCCGCTTCTGTTGCTTTTAGCTAAACCAACGCAAATGTGTTAGCCACACTTCAACTGCAACTACTTTTAGTGCTGTTCCTCTTTCTTATGTATTTTTACTTGCGACATGCAGAACGTATTTGTTTTTTTCCCACCCGACAATACGCTGCAAGCAAGGCATCCGGAATTCACCAAGCATCTGCTCGCGCTGTGAAGTGTTTGCTATTGCATGCTTGTCAAAGCTACGCCCATGCTCACGCTGCACGTCCTTCAACACACGGTGCACCAGTTAGGCGTCATGCGTGCAATTGTCTTTTTGCGGCGAGACGATTTCGTGGCGCTCTCATATGGTTCCTTCTAGTGACTTCGCTTGCTTGAGAACAACGCATTCGATGGTGTTTGGAAAGAGCATGGTGGAAGCTCGAAAACATAGCGTTTGAAATCAACACTGCCAACGCCGTCAAAAATCATGTTCTTACGTTACTCTTATTCATGTTGATGATAAATTATTTGCTGACGTCATAGTAAGCATTCAGCTAATCCTGAAAGTTAAAGCCGTAAATCGGGAGAGTTTGGCCAATGAGCGAAGCAAAGGGCGCCGCCGGCGCCGAATATTCCCCGGTGGTTAGAGCGTGAACTACAAGGGCAACACAGCGTCGACCAATGAGCAGACCTGGGAATCACAATATTGGAAACGATATTTTTAGCGTGAAATAGAAGCGTTCAAGCTCGCAGCAGTTCGACGACGACGACGATGAGAGGATGTCACACCGGGCATCGGCGGTGCCTCAATCTTAACACTGGGCCGCGATAGTTCGGAGGTGGCAGCTTTAGTGCTTTGCACAAGCTACCCTCTTAAAGCCTGGTGCTTCGACTCCAGTAAGCGACAACAGCATCCTGCTCCTGGGGCTCCTTTGTGAAACAGCGCAACAATTGAACGGAAGGCTGCAGATCCCTTTGGCCCGCTGCTGACCCGACTCAACCGAAATGCGCACCTCTTAAAACGGACTGCCATCCTCCGCAATAGTAACAATCCATCCTTGTGATATTGCATGTGTACACTCACCACATTATCATGTTCTTTAGACCCGGCACCGCGGGCCTCCGTTGTACGGGCTGTTGCCATTCCAGCGGTGCCACGGCTCTCCAGAGCCGAATAAGGACATAATATTACATAACATTAGCAATGATTGGAACTACGCAGTTTGAGGTGGTTCAGAACGCGCGTCCGTTTATTCTCCAGTTTAATATGGACTTGCCGAAAACCTCGCACTCGCCAAATTTTGTCACCGAAAGTTTACCCTTTTTTACTCTAGCAACGCTAAAACGGCTTAAATGTGTCGAGTCGCATTTTTAGAGCTCACGACCACCGCTAGGGGCTCTTTTGCGGCCTGTGGCTGGCCACGAGATGCTCGCTTATCGAAACCGATGAATGGCCAAACTCTCCCTATATACGGTTCTGGTGGAAGGTCGACTATAGCGATACTTTCCATCGCACAACTGATGCAACTTGCGTGCAAGCATGTGCCGGGAGCATTTGAAAGTAGCTCTGACTAGCTTGAAATTGCACGCTATTTGCCCGCACCAGCACGAACATAGCGGTGGCCGGACGGACGATTGCAAAAAGCTCACTGACGGACGCCAGGTCTTTGCTCGTGTGGACAAGACCGCTCAATATACCGATCTCACCAAGTGTTCCACGCATGCGTGGCGCCGCCATAACTGTAGTTCGTAGGAGGCAAACGTCAGTTGACGAGATAGCTCATGCCGTCTCGTGCTCTGCTCGCACAGACCTCCAGCAGGGTTGTCGCGCGTGCAGAAAGACAACAGCTCCCACGATGCATGTCGACAGCGGTGGCGTACTCAAACTAGCTGGTCAGATCGGTCTATTGTGAGCATGAGAAAGCTTTTTTACGCGCCGCTCCACGTGCTTGCACAAATCTGGCACCAGCCGGGGCTAAAGTCACTGGATCTTGGAAAGTAGCGCCATTGCTTTCCTAGCCGCTAGCCGGAAACAAACAAATACCAGCATACAGACCACAAAACATCTCAAGGTGATTAGCTGATCACTTTCGGTCACCATAGTGATCGCCATTCTGGATCCTTTTAAAGTTTTGAAGCTTCGAAAGGGTCATTAAAACCAGTCGCACCAAGATCGCTATAAAAAATCCTCGTACTGAGTGCGTTCCTCGGCCAATGTGAGTGTCTTTCGCGCTGTGCATGCAATAAATTTAATTTTTCAAGCTTATTTCCCAGATCCCTCACAATTACGTTGCTCTTCTGGCGTGTTTCAGGACAGTATAATTAGTTTTCATGCCTCCAAGCACTGACATTGCCTGTGATGGTGGTACGAAAATGTAAAACATCACACGTTGCGTCGGTGCTATGGGGCATTGAAAAATAATTTCACTCTCTTGAAACACGCAAGAAGAGCAACATCATTGTAAGAGATCGGGGGAAACAGGCATGAGTGATACGTTTATTGAATGCACAGTGCCAAAGACACTCACATTGGCCGATGAACGATTTTAGTACACTGACGCTCCATAGCGATCTTGGCGCGACTAGTTTTAACGACCCCTTAAACGTTTCAAAGCTTTAAAAGTGTCCGAAATGGCGATGATCATGGCAGCCAAGAGCAGTGAGCCAATCTTTTTAGAAGTTTTGTCGCCTGTATGTTGGTATTTGTTTGTGTCCGGCTAGCAGGTGTGAAGAAAATCGGGCTACTTTCCTAGATCCAGGGAGTTTAGTCGGGGCACGACGATTGCAGTTGCTTATGGGAAACAAAAGTGATGTATAGTGTATGTGATATGAACATAATATTTCTGATTAGAATACCAATCTCTTGCCAAAGCAAACATTTGGTTTTCGCGCGTTGATACGCACTAGGTCAATCGCCTTGCGTTATCAGTTTCCCTGACAATGACCACACTCAATGCCAAAACACGCAGATGATACATTCTGTAATATTGTTTTCGGCTCTCTGAAATAAAATGCACCAAGACCAAAAAATTCGAGAAATATGAGCATCCTTCATACCCTAAACTCGGAACTAGAACAGGCTAATATGTAGCCTTATGCCTACCCTATGCCGCCAACATTATTCATAGCTACGCTCTGGGGTTAACAAAGTAGAAAACGTGTAATATGCTCCAGGCATCGATAGAGTTCGGCTATTCTCATGGCCACTGTTGTTGTACACGAGCCACTAGCGGAGTGTCCTTCGAAGCATTGATGGTCCGGAGCCGAGGTCGTGCACTCGCGCGGTTCTCATGTACAATAAATTATCGCGCTCGACTGTCCTCAGGTGGGTGGCTTTAATCGCACATTTGCATCGTCAAGCTTTGCGAACTCAGGGCTGACAAACAACTGTCCTTTATCCTCGCAGTTTCATTGCGAAAAAAGCTTCTAACTCAGGGGCGGTCCTTACGAGTGTACTTGTGCCAGAGAAGAACCAGTCCGGATTTCCAAAGTCATAAAGATTCTAACCCGATATGCTAAATGTCCGCTCAAGCAGTTATGAAAAAGATAAAAAACAAGCGTTAAGAAAAAAAACTATAATGTATCGATAGATTATCTGTGTTGTGCGCACATAACCGAATGGAGGAATTAGCCTGAAGCTCCTACTGATGTGTACTAGTAAACTGAGATAAATAATAAGTACTGACCTGCTTGTACTCTTGCAAATATTGGTATTACGCTGCTACGGCCCTCCTCCGACACAAACAACACGGGCACAGCTACTGAACTGTGTGCTGTGTGCAAGCGCCTATGACATAAGAAAATTTAACTTGCACTGCAGGATGACACCCTGCTTAACCGGCTAAAGAACTCTTAACGCCGTCAATAATGGTGAAATGCTTCTGTCTAATGAATGTTGAGTGAGTGCGCTGGAACGTACGTTTTAAAGGTTATTGAGAACAACCACCTGTTTTTGAGAGAACAGGGAGTAGCAAAAAAGCAATCTCAAAGCTAGAACGCGCAGCCACAAGATACACTATCTTTGTGCTCTGCTCCCACTAGAGCATGGAGCAACCTGCGTTGACCAGTGGACGCTACGAAATGCAGCTTTTTAAGTAGTACCATAGCCTCCTCCATACTCACAAAGACTGGCAGCTGGACGAAGGAGCCATAGAGTGCGCGGTCTCAAATTTGGAGCGCGAAGGTCCGGTATCAAAGAGCCTTTCGTGGGGAGCCTGTAGTCAGCGCATAACTTTTGAGGCGGCGAGGACATAAAACATGGTTTTCAAACCCGACAAGGAAATAAGCGGCAACCCGAAGAACCTGAGAAGCACGGGATGATATTACATCGCTCTGGATATGTATGTTTCGGCGTCGCACCGCAGCGGGGCGCCCGTTACAAGCCAATCTTCTGCCGCTCTACCTTATCACATTCGGCGGCCGCCTCTCGTGGCTATCTGCCAGGATATGTCAATATCGAGGAGGCAATGGTAGTACAAGCTTGCGCGTCTGCAGCTGTCACACGTGCTATGGTGGAGAACGGGATCTTGGGGGAAAAATATACAAGCTTTATGATGCTCATTTGCTATCATTTTTGACAAACTGCGAAAAGGTGCTGCATGAAATTCCCACACGCTGTCAAGGCCGCGAGGCGCTGCGTTCAAAGGCTTCGAACGTCGCACGAAACGGTAACTCTTTCTATTCGAGAGGAAACAACCCAGGTAACAATTGATGTTGTGGAGACAGTCGGCGCAACAAAGTTTCGCAACATGAAAACAGTTTTACTGCAGTCGCGCAACAATGTTGTAGCAACAGTCATAACACTGCAGAAGTGTCCGCTGCTAAAGCACTGCGGCAACTGTGTCGGTCAACCGTTGACTGTCTCATGCTCGCAACAGTTACCGAAGCATTGCTTTTACCCAGCAAAATGTGTGCTGTCCTGATGTTGCTGAACATTGCGGAAAAGATCAGCGCAGCTGTAGGCGAAACATTATCACGCAACACAAGCTCCGCCAACAACGTCACGTTTGCATTTGCGAGAGTGCAGAACTGCTGTTTTGCTACTATTCGACTGATGTTGCGGTAGCGTCGGGCCCTTTGATTCCGAAATGTTGTGGCAACGTAACTTTTTTTTGCTTTGGGAAAACAAAGCTTACAAACAGTCATCGCAACGTTCGTTTTTACAGTCAGCAAACTGTTCCCGTGTCAGATTCAAAAACAGATTGCGTTTATACTGCCAGAATGCAGTCGTCAAACATTGCTTTCTAAAAGTGTTCCAACCGTACGACACAACAGTTTTGCGCAAGGTTGGGATAGATGTTTCGAGGAATTGTTGCGGAAACACTTGGCACTATTGTTGGTTGACTGTTGCTCAAACCTATTCGGCAGACGTTGCGCGCCACAACGGGGCTGCAGCTGTACATCATTTTTGCCAACTTTTGCCGCATGCATCTTTTCAACATTTGCACTGCATGACGAGGCAGCGCTCCTCGCAACAGTGCTTCCCCATGATTGGGGCAACAATGTCTTGCTTTTATTCCTAGAGTCTCAATGCCACTGCTGCGTTGCATAGTTTTGCGGGTGTTCTTCGCTTGTCTCGCAACAATTAGAAAAGAGTTAGGGAGCCTTTCGGCAATTATTCCGGGAACCTGATCGCGGAAACAGTATTACAGACAACGTAACTAAAACTCATCATACTGCCATAGAATATTTGCCGAGAAAGTTGCACAGATCCGTGCGGCGGGAACTAACTACAGGCGATCGCAACGCCACCAATTCTCCCGCCTCGGCCACTACAGAAACTACACAGTCGCTGGAACTGGTTCAGGAGTATCGCATTCTACATCGCAAAGAGCTACTCCTCTACTTTGGCTTTCATCGGCAATCTGGGCGCCGAAGCATATACGGTAGATATGCTAACCCCCACCACCTAAGCGGGCGTGCCTTGAGGTACCGCAAAAGTCAGCATGCACCCAGGTCGGGACGCGCTACCCGAAATCGTCGGTGAGAGGTGGTTGTATAAAAACAATATTAATTGTGCCGCGAAACCTTGTAAACTAAAACTTTTAAAACCATCACGTGCCTGCTATTTGTACCGATCTCCAATAAGAATTCTTACAAAAAGAGTTTTTTTCCGTTTGTTTTTACCGAAAGAACAGCTTTCTAAAAGTTCATGGTAACCAGAGTGCTGGCCGGAGAGGTTACTCGTTCTGTGGATGCTAGTAGAGGGCGCCACCGCCGCCTTGTTCTGGAGTTCGCCGGCCCCTCCAGCACTGTTCCGTTGACTTATGCGAAGCTCTGTGCGACGACCGTCGTTTTAATTAGTGAAGGGCCGAACTTTTGCCGAATCGAAAGTTCGGCGCCGAATCTTGGGATTCGTCTCAGCCGAACTTTTGCCGAACTTTTCTAAAGATTCGGCAAAAATTCGGCAAAAATACATTGTTACCTGACTTAACATTGATATTGAGATTTTTCTGGCGAAAAAAGGTTTTATGTCTTTTTTTCTTTCTTAACTTAAATGCAACATGTAATGCTTATTGACACAGTTATTACTAAATAAGGTGATATTCTACACGGTAATTGTACCGGTGTCGTTTTTGTGTGTTTACCGGCAATTTTAGTGACTGCTTGCAGAAGTGGCGTGACAACGAGGTTGGGTAGAAGCGAGAGTTTCGGTTTTGAGGAACCATCGCAAGCCTGAATATGTGTGTACATTGTTAAAATGAAGGCAATAATACTACGTTCTTGCTTTCTCGGGTAATCACCGTTTCGTGTGCGAAAACGATGCAACGGTTGCTGAGCCTTCATCAGAAGAGATAACAATATTATCGTATTTGATATTATTGTAAATATGCATGTTTTTCGATTTGAGTAACTTGGCGTCAGCTTTGCATAAAAATGTGCGTCTGATGCTCGCAAACTCTCGTTTTTAACCTTTAAAATGCGGGTTTCTGGTGTTAGGACATACACGGACGTTTAGGAAGATGGGGAGAGTTAGGAATGTCGGATGTGAGACGTCGAGCATTTCAGTTCTGTTTAATTTTATGCAGATACATGAAAATCGCGAAATAACACTGATTGAAAAAGCAATAATATTTTGTTTTGGTACACACTACTTCTGAGCCGAAAACAGAATTGTTATATCTCCGAGGAGTGCTTTAAAGTAATTGTCGGCCAATATTTCAACAACCTCGTTTCATCACTGGAAAGGCCACATGAAAATCACGTTATCCAGTGTATATATCCAGAATGCACCGCATCATTTGGCACTTGCGCAGTGGACTGCGTAAATTACTGTTCGATCTTCTATTCTTGAGGCAGAAAATATTGAAGACAACCACACTCGCTCACAAACACACAGTTACCGTGTTGCCTACACCACACATCGCCGTAACCGCTAGTTGTACTACACTGCACGATGGTAACCGCACGACTGCACGGCGTCCATTTGCAATCCATGGCCCCGTCGCGTTCTCGCGCGTGCGCAGACATTTGCCGGATTTTCGCCGAATCTTTGCCGAACTTTCCTTCAAAAGTTCGGCAGATTCGGTCCATCATAGTTTTAATGGCATTTCTTTTGAAAAGCATTGTTCCGAAATCATATGTTTGAGGAGTATCATGAAACTGCCTATTATTCACGTGCTTTACTGCTGCTTGTGGTTCATTAATTGGGTAAGTGGTGCGATAGCACCTTCCGCGCCGTTATGAACACTATCACGCTACAGTGCCGCTGAGTCAAAAAAATAACCACCCAATGACCCAGCTGAAAGTGACATCCTCAAAGATTAGCAGAGCATCCCACTCATGTAATACCCCCCCCCCCCTTTGCATTTATATTCATATTGTAATCCGCTTAAAGGAGTCATGAAATTATTTTCATTCTTTCTTAGCTTTAATCCTCAACTCAAAAGCGGATTGAAAAATCACGTGGTCGTGACATGCTTTTGCACCGGTGCGATGACTCCAAGCTTTCACCGTGCTTTTTGAGCACATCATATAACTTGTCATTCGCAAGTGATAATAAATTCCGTCAGGGTACTCATTCACCACGAACGCGAATCCAAATATTTGTTGACGAGCGCATACATCCGAGTGACGCAGTTCTCGTGTCCAATGCGTGAGCTCGGTCGGCTGACGTGCTTTGGGTACCGTTCACGTGCTTTGGGTAACGCTGACATGCTCTGAGTACAGCGGATGTATCACAGTGAAAAGGCGGAGAGCTTTCAAGGGAAGTGAGATACAAAATAGTCCCCTATATTTTCAAATGTTCGTACCGAAAAGCTGGCTTTTGACTTCCTACCCTTTTTATTTTGGCCCACTAAACGATATGCGAATAGTAAACTCCCAATGCAAAATCATTTATCCCAGCCCGAAATTCATTTCATGTTGATTAAAAGGATAAAAGGCGCGAACAGAACAGGACGAAAAAAGAACCACGTACGACACGGACAAGCGTCAACGTCCAACTGATTTTATAAAACACGAAACATTGTCAAACTGTCGATCCCCTATCGCCTAACCCCTATAAAAATGGTTATTGCCGTTCAAAAGAAATATTATCGCCAAATGGCAATTGGTGTTGATCAACTGGCTATGGATGGTAATCGTCGTTTAGACGTGATCCGGTTGACCTTCGTAGCTTTTTCGCCACCGTCAACTTTTCGCTATTTTATAGAACATCGCCACTGTATCGATATCATGGTGCCTTTCTACTATCAATCGGCTATTGGAGGAGATAAAAGGACTATAAATTTCAAAGCCTTTTGATTGTTTCCAATTGCCAATCAACATTAATGTGGCACCAGAATTGCAATACACTGGCGATGGCATATAGATTGGCGAAAAGTTGACGGTGGCGAAAAGCTACGAAGGTCGATCGAATGACGTCTACACGACGATTGCCATCCATGGCTGGCGGCCGTGGATGGTAATCGTCGTTTACACGTCATTTGATCAACCTTAGTAGCCATTTCGCAACTGTCAATGTTTTGTCAATTTTCAGCTGGCCAGCCAAAAAATCCAGAAGAAAAGCATCCATGACCTCACCGGCTTCGGCAGTGCCGTTTACGGGCTGGTGCGATTTCATGGCCTGATACACGTAGTGCCGGCTTGCAATATGGGAAGAAAACAAAGATTGAAGAACAATTTAAAGAACCAAAATTTATTAATCACAATGTCATTAAAATGACTAGTGTTTTTTGCAAAAGACTGAGTTAATCGCCCAAATGTAAACGATGAGTGAAAAAATGACCTTTCCTTGCTTCCTGACATGTTTGTAAGGTGTGAGCTGAAAGAAGAAAAACATTATAAATTAAGTGGGCATATAACCAGCAATATCCTTGCAGCACATTCGATGTAATGCACAGAAGAACCTTGCTCACATGTTTTCTCGGCTGTTATGTTCACGGACACCAGTCCTATCGAATGTCCAAAAGTATATAGTATGTGTTTGAATTACAAACTTCATGAGTTGCCTTCCTGGCTCTTATGCCCAAAAACTGCAACTCAAGGTGGCCGGTATGACTACTTGAAACACATACCCTGTTCCTTTTGCTTTACTCCCTTTATTTCACCTCCTTGCCTCTCTGCATTGTGTTTGTTGCTTGGTCCTGTATGACACTAAGAGATTCAGGCTCTCACGACACCCCATTTTTCTTTACCACATCCATGCCGCCATGTTCAAGCAGTGCTGATTGCATCAAGCTCCACTGCTTTGATCTGGCATGCAGGGTGCAGTGATTTGTTTGAGGCAGCTATGGTTTAGCTCGATGGGCTAGAATTTTTGCATCCTTATATTTCAATATCTTTTTAACTGCAACTATAAACAACGCACCACTGCGATGGCGCGGCTGTCGGCACAGCACATGTGCAGACATGTCTGTTCACACGAATCTGGTTCCTGCGCATGCAGTGCCCATAGCTGCTGTGGGCAAATGCAAGCTTGTTTGTAAACAGTGCGTTACTTATAGTTCAACCACAATTTTAAGAAGTGTTGAAAAAATTGTCAACCTGTAAAATAAGGCAATCTTTTTTTACAGCCATAAAAGCTAAGGTGAAATAAACAGAAAGAATTGAGCTTCCTGAAACTTCTATAGCTATCCCAAGGGCATTATCAGTTGTTACATCTTCGCTCATGTCATGATCCTTTATTGTGACTGCATAAAGACGCAGCAGCAGGGTTCTACTGTATTTCACATAATGTTTGAATGTGCAATAGCCTTAACTTCCACAACACATTAGCCAACCATAGGTTGTCAAAATGTGAACTCCAGAATAATGCAATAAGTATCAATACAATAATAATCCCTGGAAAAGGGGTACAAGGGGGACAAACAGGAATCTCTTTTGTCCCCCTTGTCCCCCATCTCCAGCGATTATTATCGTCATTCTTGTCTTGAATAAAAGGGTCTACTTGTGTCTCTTAAGAGAGGGAAGCAGCTTACCTGAAAGAGCATAGTGCCCCCGGGACAGAAATCGTGAGAGGCCGTCCTTGACTTGCTTCCCACATTGCCGTACTCCGTGAAGGTGTGAGCTGAAAGAGCAAATGAGAATTGCAATTAAAAATGATAGTAGCCCCTAGAAAGCTACACTCAAGTATTGGTACTCTTTTCCTCATTGTCCAGTGCTGTCAAAACGGTCATTCATCCATTTGGATGGTGAAATTCGTTCACGTGCATGCAGCTTGTGGGCACTGCCATGTTGTCATTACGTCATTACTTCAATTGAATGTAATATTCACTTCACATTAGACAAAGATTCATGTATTACTTTTGATAAAATCTTTAGATGCAGGGCAATTCAGCAGCTTGGGGGCGTTCCCATAGATGCACCACTCTTTAGTCGGTTTGGAGTGAATCTTTAAACGCTCACTCTTTTTATCGTACGGGAGGAAGCACTATCTATCCCCTAACATCGGAAATAATTTTCCTTTAGAAATTAAAGCTATGACGACCGCACAAGAAAAGTTTCGTACAAAAAAAAATATAGACAAAATAGGGACAAAAAGAGTCCCAATATTTTTTCGTCATGGATCCCCAGTCAAGGGGTTAAGAAATTTGATCTTATTTTTCAAAGCAAAAACATGCCAGGACTATAGAGTTATAGAGTGTATCTTTTACTGTGGTCATAATGAGGTGGCGTAGCCTTTGTCCTTTGCCCAATAATGCTCAACAAACACAAAACTAAAACGAAAATTCTCGCAGACCAAGAGCCATTACTACAGCAATTGCAAGTTTTGAGCGTAAACATTTCGGCAGAGGCCTGCCTGCCTGGTCAGAAAAAAGCTTAGAAATTCAAAAATTTCCGTCCACACACCCACATTTGTGTTCCCTACATAAAGGGGACTAGCGAAGCGCTGTCATGTACGGTGGAAAAAGAAAGTATTCAGGTGTCCCACAAACCGGTATCAACACTTGGATGTATGGCACTGCGAATGAAAGGTCGTCCCTCTAAACAAAGAGCGCAGGGCATTGTATATTCAATTCTATGCCACCTACATTGACGAAACAAAGAACTTCCCAGAAAGAATTCAACAACATAAAAACAATGTCTGCAAATTCGACCACGAGCGCAGCGCTGTTGCAGAGCACTGTGAGGACAATGACCATCACACTGACTTCGCAAACACCCTCATGAATGTTGAGACAAACTTCTGCCAGCAGCTTTTTATAGTCATGGCATATCCAAACAACACCAAGAAACATCAATAGGTCCACTGGCACATTGCCATCATGCTACGTGAACGGACTAAGCCACCTAACAAAGTGAAAAAAGAGACCATCATCGTATAAGAAAACGAAGCTGCTGTCCCCTATCTGGAAACAGTCACCCCTGAAGGAAAAACCAAGCTGTTTTTGAAACGTTGGGACTTGTTGTAGGATTTGGTTGGCGATTTTTTTCAAATTCCTATTTATGGGTTTTGCATTTGCTTGAGTCATCATTCACTTTTTTATCGTATTTACCCGCATAATGAACACACTTCTTTATTCTGAAATTGACATATATTCTTGGGGGTGCGTTCATTATGGAGGGTAAATTTCTGCATTTACACACTTCGCAAAGATGTCATTTTAGGTGACAGTGTGACACGGCAAAGTACTGTGGCATGTCTCCACTGACGGAGGCGCATTGATGGCTGGTCGTGGGCACGCTACAATAACCATGTCCTATAATTTGAAAACCTTTTTTAGGGTGCTTGCGGTATGCTTTCTGTCAAAGGAAAAGCACCCTCCTAATAAAACAAGCTTGCATGTGTAAGAAATGTATGTGTCCAATAAACGAATATGATCAAATAAGATCATACAAAAACCTTATAAGAACATATAAGAACAATATAGGAAATATATAAGATTATATAAGAAGTTATAAGAAACTGATCAGAAGTTTCTTATAACTTCTAATATAATTTTATATTGTTCTTATGTTTTTATAAGGTTCTTGTATGTTCTTATATGATCTTATTGGATTATATGCATTTGTTGGACATAAAAATTTCTTCTACATATAAGAGTGATTACTAGCGAAGCTCACTCAGCATGGAGAGTGACGCGACCGTCCTTAGGCCTAACCACTTTCACGATTTCACTGTCCAAAAGCGCACCACAGATGACCACGTGTTTGTTGACATCAATGCATTCGGTGGGCGAAACATGTCCGGGCTGGGCAATTCCTCGACCCCAGCATGTTAGGTGTACGCGCCGCTCGGTTTCATTGTTGATCACTTCCACAGCTACACACTTGCAGCCATGAGAACGTGTGCTGCTATGCTTGGCCTGGCTTGACGTGGCCTGGCCGCTTGGCGGCGAAAGAAAATAGGCTTGGTGGCAAGCCGAGTTGGACGCATTTTGAGACTCACGGAGAGAGTAGATACGGTAAATAAAAACATTCTGAAAGCTTCTCAGTTGTTCCTTAACTTCAAACGCACCCACCGGATCAATCAACCACCTCCCTTTCATTACCTGACCCCGCCTTCTGCACATGGTTATGAGCGGGAGTGTAACACATGGCGAAAGATAGACATATGACTGGTCCAACGAGCATGTAGCTTCTACCACGCTATCAGCTGGTCATTAAACAGAGTATAGTGATGCAGCACAAACAAATTAGTGCCATTTCAGAATGTCTGAAGGAGAACACACCCTCAAATATCCTGAAACTGTAGAGAGTTTCCTGCAGAGCCACTCGATTTGATTGGCCAGGCAGTAAATAAAAGATACACTCACCAAAGCACTGTGTCGCCCATGATAAGCCTGCAACTCCATTCAGTAATTCGGAAACAGCCAAAAAACCACAGGAATGTAACACTGGATCCTGAAACAGAAAACAGAACAGCAAAATGCAGGTATTAACACAATATATAAACTGCCTCAGCGAGTGACACTTAAAACTAGCTACAGTTCTTTGGGCACCGTCTTTCTATTACAGATAATTGTGCGTGAGAATGTGCTGTCATTATCTTTCTAGCCCTGTAAACCTCTCCCAAGTCTAACGTCTCTGACGCTGGTTCCGCAAACTTCATAGAATCTGCCACTGCTCCATTATCAAGTTCTAGAGCAAGTGACAAGTCAAAATTTCAATTGTGAAGGCTCACAGGCAGAAACACTGATCTTATTCTGCATGTGGCTGATTATTAAAAGCCTTTTGGCTTTTCAATCTAAGTAAATGCACATCCTGAAAAGGAACTCATTGCTTAATGAGGTCTACGAGAAAATTTTGAAGTGCGGGATATATGAAGTTTGCTAGACCTATGGCGGACAATATTTACCCTCCAAATCAAAGCAGCACCAAATGTGTCGGCCACGAACCCGTGACAACTTCAGATGAGACTAATGACAAATGCATAAAGTATATGATAATTACAGAACGACCCGATACTATGACCCAGAAAGGTGAACAAGAAGCTTACGTGAACAACACGCTTGCAAAAAGAGATCTAGAATGCCAAAGAATCAATGAAAATAAAAATAGGAAGACTTGACTGATCCTTTCTGAAGTCCCGATCTTGGTATCGATAGCATGCATCGATGCTTTCAATGAAGCTTTGAGGTGTGGCCACGAAACACACTTGAGTGAAGCTCCCAATTATTATGCTCTTAGGTGGACAGAAGGCTCACTTCAAACAGCTTTCAGCAATAAAAAAACATGCCAGATAATAACATCACATGGTTTCCCCAAAAATAAAACATATAAACCTCCAACACCTCTCAGGGCTAAGGAAACAACCAAGGACGCACAAGAATGAAGCACCTGATCCCAAAGTGAATGGAATGCCAAGGTGCAAGACTGAATGCAAAACACACCGCTCTTCCAAGCAACTAACACTAGCTACAATTTCTTGGACACCTTCCTGGTAAACTAAGAACTAAAATATTAATTATAATTACATGTGGTGCATCACCTTCAGGATTGCTGGATGATGTGCAACTCTGGGAGCTCTTCAAGATTAAAGTGAGCAGAAATTTTTTACTTGGCCTGAAAATGTCTCATACTTTGTATCTTGTTCAGAGTTAAGCAATAACACCGTAGCTATCTACTAACACATTACACCTAGAAAGTATCACCTACGTAAGACAAGAATAATTCAGACATTATCTATTGTTAACGCCGTTCTGAAAAAGACAGACTTGCACAGTCTGTCCCACCATCCATGTGGCACCCATGAGTTCTTTTGTTGTGCAGATGTGCCCAGACGCACGTTAAATCTCTCTCCAACCAGCCTCCATGTCCACAACAAGGCTGTAACCTTTCAGAAGTGTGATCATGTGGCCATGGCACTCTGTGGATCGACTGCTGTGGTTACATGTAACCCAACAGCGGTGGATTTCTGCTACTGGACCCTCCACATGGAGGGAATGAATTCCCAAGGGCTACGACAGAATGTGCAAACCTGAACCGACTGGCTGCATCAGCGAACCCTCTTCAAATTCCAGTCGCTGTTTCGACAGGGGCGACGGGGAGCACAAGCTTTGTCAGTAGCGACGGCACCCCCACAAGCCAAAGTCCGTGGCAGCACCTGCGACAGCGAGCCCTCCCAGAATCCCTGTCACGACTTCGACTGGATATTACAAGAAGCACAGGTGATGGCGGTGGCGCCACCACAAGCCAGAGCTACATGGCAGCACCTCCAGCAGCGAGCCCTCCATGAGTATACCATTTGCCATCTTGAATGGGAACACGGGGAGTGCAAGCGTTGACGATGCTACATACCTGGGATGTCAAATAATGTTTTGTAGCGACCGAAGTGGCCAAATAGCTGCCAAGCTAAACTCGGCATTCAACTCTAATGATGAGCCATGCTGCTTCGACTATGATCGACATATGTTTGCCAATTGCACTAAACTGGACAAGCATGAAGGCTGCATCAATTTTAATAGAATGGGACCTAAGGCAACAAACTGCCAGTGAAAACAGTGATGAAAGCTCAAGGGAGTTACTTCCAACACTGCTAAATAGATAGGACAACTTACCATGAACTCCTATTAATATCTGCCATGACGCCTGAACCTCGGCAGGTGATGTCAGTGGTGTCGTCCCAGGAAACTCAAACTAGGAGTTCACCGAGTAACTCCCGCTTGACCAGGGCTGCACTGATTATAAATGTGAAGAACAGATATGTTATGTTACATAAATGAGAAAAAAATAGAAAAGGCACAAACAATATCATACCTGCCAAGTTCAGAGAAACCAAATCAAGGAGAATATCTAAGCAGAAGGGTTTAAGAAGAACTATTGACAACAAATTTACATGAAGACAGCTTTATTATTTATATATTGCACTGCTCATGCTCACGGGATTGCAGCCGTCTGCTGCGATAGCAAAAACTTATTCTTTAAGTGCAGAAAGGAGGGGGGGGTAATTTATGTTTTCCGGGAGCTTTTTCTGTCAATCGTACAACTGATCAAAATTCAAAAGTCCTGCGGGTAATACGGGAAACTTGGCAGGTATGCAATACTAACAGACACAATTTGCTACCGTCAATGCCAAAAGAGAATGCAGGTTGCATCAGCTATGCATAAAGATACTTCGAACAACATTTACCCTATAGGGTGTATTCACGCAAGGCTAGCGAGCAGTGCACTTTGGGTACATCCCTATATTTGTGTTCGTGATAGCAGACAGCGGCGCGCGCACAGCCTCACGGGCCACACTATGCAGCGAATCTTTCTCCGGTTCAGGTGACACCATGCACGAAAATGGTGTTGTTCTTGTGGAACAGTCTGCTGTTGCACAAGGACAAAGGATGCACTGGGAAAAAAAAGACGAGGACAGCAGGCGTTGCACATTGCCAGTTTTTGCAAATCCCGAGAGTCCGAACACACATGCAAAATGGCTCGGTCGCTCTCCCTGAAACAAGAATGACTCGCTTGCATCAACGTGCAAAGCCCGAACAAAAATCATGAGAAGTGGAGAGTATCTGAGCATGTTAGTGAAGTTGGGCAGTGCACGTCTGTTTGTGTGGGGCTTGTGACTTTCCACATGGCAGCACCTTGGGGCGCGGGAGGGTGGCGTCGTAAAGTTGGGGCGACGTTTCCTCATACAGGCGGCTTTGGATTGGGAGACACAGCGCAGGGTTCCTAAGGAAGCAAGAATCGAGTAATTGGTGAGGGGGACTGCCAACACTTGCAGTGTTGCAGTGTGTTTTAATGCGAAAACATTCTTTAGCTACTTCACCCGGATTTCGCTATACGATATCTGGCCTCGTAACAAAAGAAGATAAATCTGTGTCGCGTGTATGTGAAGCAGCAGTACACACTCCTTCACATAAGCACCCTATTCGGAGGTGGCAGAGAATGAATGCGCACTCCACCCGATTGGCTGCGGCGCAAGGAGGTTAATCCGCGCCTCACATACATGATGCGGCTTTTGACTTCCGTCGTCCGCCGCCGGCGATCGACCCGTAAAGGTTTATTACCATCCAGAAAATGCCTTTGGCTTGGGCAGAAAAACGTAGCTGGGCTGCCAGGCTAGAGGAGCGCTGGGAGCCCAAAGAAGAACTGACGCGGGACGGGGCGCTCCTCATTTAGCTTGCAGACAAGGGAGAGCCGCCCCCAAACTATGGTGCGTTGACTTGGTGAAGAGCGGCGGGTCGAGTGGCCCACAATGGAGCGGCAGTATCTGACGTCAATGATTGTAGTAAACCACTCACAAGATAATGTGTTTACTCAAAATTTGTGTTTCATTTTCACAGTGAGCTGTGGCGTATGTCTCCCGATGAATGCTATCGCAATTCGACAGCCAATAATAGTGGTTTCTATGATGTAGTTTTTAGCAAAGTGCAGGGGACACTGCGACAATATTGCTAGCACTGGTGTAATACCTCCAACGGGATACTTGGCATCAACTTTGAAGGGTTCGACCACTGCTGTGGTTTACAGCAGTCGCGGATAGTCCTCGCCGTCGACTGGTTCATATAGGAGCACGTGGACAATGTATAATTTTAACTGATTGGTTTGTTCATCAGTGAGAGAGAGAGAGAGTTAGAAATGTCAAATGGGAGAACAGGGGAAGACAATAATGACTTCACCCGAGGCTCTTGGGGGGGGGGGTCGTTGAGATGGTCGTCTAAGTTGGGATTTCTGTAACTATGTAAATAAATGTACATAGTCGAACTAAAGCAGCGCAAGTTGGCACATCACTCAGCAACGCGCCCGCCACCAAGCTCCTAACGATCGGGGCTGAACCCTCCTTTACCAACAACTGGAGCAACAACTATGTTCAAGGCACTTCACCTTGGACAAGTGTCGGCACGGTTGGGTTTTTTGTTTGGGTCGGGCCTGTCAAGTGTGCGTGTGTAGCCAAGATGTTTCTTGGCTGCCCAGTCAGGACTGTAGTCATTAAACTAATTTGCTGCAGCATTTGCGCAATGCCGAATCAATAAGAAAAACAGCCGAGGAAGAGAATGTGCAAAGCATTAGAATTTTCACAGTTTCAGCTAAAAGCAACGGCAACCTCTGAGATTGCTGCGAGGCAAAGAAATGTGTGCTCATGAACGGTGATTTTTTTCGATGTCGATTTTCCAACGCATTTGCGGTAAGGAACTTCCATTCCAGTCTCTCGACCTTCTGGTTTGTCTCAGTAGAACTTTGGCTTCGAGTAGGCCGAGCCCGCTCTATGACATGTTAAATCAAAATAATGTCGTACAAAAGCCAACCGTGCCGACACTTATCCAAGACGAAGAAACTTTAGCACACTCGACTTGCCGAAATCTTCATCAAGGTTTTTCCCGTTGAGGCGCTCGCAAGTCATTCGTGTTGACTTCTCACGGAGAGCAACAGAACCTTTTCGCACTTGTTTGTCCGGACTCCGGGATTTCCAAAACCAGGAGTCTGCAACACCTGCTGTCCTCGGTTTTCTCTTTCCAAGTGTCACACAGTTTTTATTCGGGACGTCACCTGAAATAGAGAAAGATTTGCGTAGTATGACAATCTTGTTGATTGTGGCCCGCGCAGCTGGCTGTTAATGTGCCGACGTCTCTCATCACGGATACAAATATGGTGATGCACAGTGCGCCGCATAATGAAAGACCCACTGGGAGCGCGTGGCCAAGGCGGTGGCTGGCGGGGGCGCTGCGAGTGCTCGGGACAATTCCATTCTGCTTCAAGGGAGGACGCTCACTCGGGGCTCAGCTAAAGCGAAACGTGCTTATCAGTTTGTGCTGAGCCCCGAGTGAGCGTCCTCCCCTCGAAGCAGAATGGAATTGCCCAGAGCGCTTGCAGTGCCCCCGCCAGCCACCACCTCAGCCACGCGCTCCCAGTGGGTCTTTCATATTGCGGCGCACTGTACGCAGAGTGCACGGCTCACTAGTCCGTGTTCCACGGAAACTAAGAGACTGCCTATTGCTGTTTGGTAAGATCTACACTGGAATACGCATGTATTTTGTGGGATCCGCATCAGAAGTACCTTGCAGATAAGTTAGAAAAACTTTAAAACCGTGCGGCGAGATTTGTAACAGGAAATTATAGTAGAAACAATTGCGTAACAGGGACAAAAAATGTACTTGGTTGGGAAACTTTATTGTCAAGGCGCAAAGACTTCCATAGAGGTTCTTGCTCGCAATTTTTAATGATATGACTGGTATTGATAAAAGCAACTACATAAAATTACCTAACTACATTTCAAATCGCGTGAATCATACCAGAAAAATGAGGGAAATTTCTTGCAGAACAGATATAAGTTTTCATTTTTTCCACGCACAATCGCTCAATGGAACCTGTTACCAGTTTTTTATTATTCGTGACGACGTGGGACCATTTATCTCAGGAAATGGTCTTGATTTTTAATGTTGTTTATGTCCAATGTTTATGTATTTTCTTTATTGACAGCCCAGGTTGTATATTCAAGAGTTCTGTTTTTATTTTATTGAGCGTATTAATCTATGGGCTGTGCCTGCTATAATGCTGTAGTTTTCGGCACTGCAGGTTTTTTTTTTGTAAATAAAAAACACACTCTATAGTGCCGGAAAGGCATTCACTGCTTCAATTGGGATACACATCTTATTTAAATTAGATGGCGCCCACGAAATTATTATTTATAAACCTCACATCAATCGCAACAAAAAACCATAAAAACTACTGCAGTAGATTAAAACTCTAACCACATAAAGCTTCTTTTTTTTTTCACACGCTTTTTTTGCGTTGTTAGAGGACACCGACAACAATAATAGGGAGTTGTAGTAGACCGTTTCCGCAGCCCGCTAAGCACCCGGATAGCGCTCCGTAACCCGCCAGAAGAGGCTTGAACTATGCAGACAAGGCTGGCGGCGCGCATGCGCAGCTGCGGCGTTTTCTTTACCGATACTATAGCGGAAAGAGTGAAGCTATACGCACTCCGGAGTGCATTTCGGACGAAGTTGCTATACGCACTCCGCGGAGAGCTCATGTCATTCGGGCCACCCTTTTTGAACGGCGCGTCTATCACTGGGGAGCGTGTTAAGCCAGCCCCCCGCCTAAATTGCAAAACTCAACCAGTAAACGCCGCTTCGCGGCGTCCAGCCGGCAACCCAAGCCCCGCTGTCCCCGATCGCACCTCCGGAAAGGGAGTCCCATACCATTTAGTTCTGCGAAGTTTCCGCGACGTCATCATCGCAAAAAAGAAATGTCGTAAATATCGCCAAATGCCTCGACAAAACAAAATGTTCGAGAAATAAAGAAAAAAAAAAGTAGGCCCACCGCGGATCGAACTTGCGTCGACTTGCGTATAAAGCGGACACCTTAAATCGCTTAGAAAACTCGTTGTGACCAGTCGTTTTATACGAGTTTAGCGGAGTGCGTATAGCCATTTCGTCCGAAATGCACTCCGGGGTGCGTATAGCTTTACTCTAGCGGAAAAGAAAAACTATACTACAACTCCCTAATAAGACGCGCGGGCCGACAAAGAAACCTGGCCAGGACAGATATCGGTACGCAGCGATGCGTGCCGAAGCGAAGTGACGCTGACGCGGACGAAGCAAGGCGTGAAAAACGAACCGCGTACGATAAAACGTCTGCCAGGTCGACCGCCTCTCGCAACCCGTCGGGCGGTTTGACGAAAAGCGCGTGGAGAGATGGATGGATCGCCAACGGGAGATAACTGTCAGAATACATTTCTCGAACGCGATTGGGCAAACGCGGGCAAGGAAATGAAGGAGATTCCAGAACGGAAGCTTAGAAGGACGCAGAGACAAAGGGCTTACCTTGGGACAGCAGCACCGAGCACAGAGCCGATTGAGCCGTGCCCACGACCTCCAGGGCTGTTCATTCCTGCTCGCGTGGTGCATCGCCACTTACTAGTCACTAATTTCATTCTCGGATGCGGCATATCGGGTCAATATGAGTTCTACGTAAAAATAAAAGACCCACGAAACGCAAGAGACTTTCGGTCGAAACGCAGGTTCAGAGGGGATTGGATTGGCTTCTACTGGGTGAAACAAGGAGACGGCAGGCTCTTTAAATCGACCGGAAAATTCGGTTTCTTAACCTATCGCGCTACGACTTTGTGCAGCGTTGCCCCCAGATGGTGCATTTTTTTCGTAAAATTTGCAAAGAACGAACTTACCTGAGGAAAAAGTAAAGAAAGAAAAAGGCTTAGCTCCTATGGAAACGCAGCGACGCCACCGGTCTTCAAACAACACGGCGCCGTTTCGCACGGGAGACAAGAGATGGCGCAACGAACGCCGCCAATGAACGAGCATACGGCGCCGAGAGCCGCTACTTTAGCAGACGATCCTTTCGACTCAAAAGCGTCTCGCGTTCCGCAGGCGGCGACAGAAAGAAAAACAGGCGCGGTAACAACAAGGAACTGCAGTTCCTTGTCTGCTAAACACGCCGGCACTCGGCGTCGTCTGCTCGTTCGTTGGCGGCAGTTGGCGTCGTGACCTCTTGCGCCATCTCTTGTCTCCCGTGCGAAACGGCGCCGTGTTGTTTGAAGACCGGTGGCGTCGCTGCGTTTCCATAGGAGCTAAGCCTTTTTCTTTCTTTACTTTTTCCTCAGGTAAGTTCGTTCTTTGCAAATTTTACGAAAAAATGCACCATCTGTGGGCAACGCTGCACAAAGTCGTAGCGCGATAGGTTAAGAAACCGAATTTTCCGGTCGATTTAAAGAGCCTGCCGTCTCCTTGTTTCACCCTGTACAAGGCTTTATCAAAATGCATATTAAATGCGGAAATAAAAAGTTACGTAACATTAGTAGTAAAACAATGGCAAAACAAAACAATAAAAAGTTTCAATGAACTTAAAAACTAAACAAATTTATTAAAATAAAAGTTTTATA